>JAJOOS010011055.1:0-21242 GCA_029582725.1 Solanum chiquidenum | reverse complement strand
TATGAGGGTTTAAGTTTGGGGAATATGTTGCTGTTTTTCTGCATTTATTGCAGAAAATCTGCAATAGTTCCAAAACTTAAAACTCCGACGGGGTGCTCCGATCTCGTTCGGAACCCCGTGCACGCAAACGAGATATGCAACCAAACCAAATTCGACATTCCAAACTCAACGGCGCAGTCAAAATTTCTATCAGAGGTCATTTCAATAAAAAGTGGGTCCCACTTCCAAAAGCCATTTTAAGTCAAAACCCACAAAAGGGCTCGAAAAGATATCGAAAACCTCCAGACACAAAAGAAGGGTGAATCTAGATCAAACTCGACATTTCGGAACTAACCACGCTGACGGAATTCTCATCCGAGCGCGTTTACTCAGAATGTTGACCAAGGTCAAACTTAGGCTTAAATTTAAAGTTAAAACGTCTAATCGCACCGACTCACACTGAAAACCTCGGGAGTCATGACGACCATGCTACTAGCCTAAAATGACCCTTCCGGAGCTGATGGAATCGTCTGAATTGGATTCCGATGTCATCTTCTTGAACTTTTGATCGAAAATGATTGTTCAAGGTTCATAAGCTCCAAAACACAAAAACTCATATTATAACCAAACGAACGACCAAGTGACTGAACTGTCAGTCCCAGCAAGTCATAAATGACTTAGGGTCGCTACATAAACTCTCTAAACGACACACAGAAGGCAAGACACATAAATGACCAAGAGGGTCATTACAATTTTAGAACTAAAAAAAATCAAAATTAATTTCAATTTCTATATAAGGGTAAAGGTAAAAACAAATTCATTTCACTCGATTGTCTCTCAACAGTTCAAACCCTAGCTAGGGTAAACCACCAAGATCTGTTGGAAAGAGGAGGGAAAAAATGAGATTTTGATTTGAAATATAAGGGAGAGTTCTGAAAGAGAGAAAAATGGCTTCTTTACTGGGAAGTTGGGTATGTTCAGGAATTGGAAAACACGGGTTATCCGCTTCGCTTTCTCTAAACGTACTAGGTCTTCAAGAATGACAACTTCTGTGGCTTTGAAAATGGCTGCTAATGCCTCAACTCATTCTGGGTTGTTTCACTGCTATTTTGTTTATTGTTTTCGTTGGTAATATAAATGTTATCTTTTTCAAAATTTTCTTGTAACCGGGCTTCTTTAGTTTTCATTTGTTTTATTTAAAGAACTAACTTAGTAGTTCCCATATAAAAAAAATAAAGATATATATAAAAGAGATTCATTAAGGGTATAGTTGTCATTTTAACATTTTTTTATTGTTGTGAGACTCGAAAATTACTCCTAACGCGCGCAGAATGAGCGCACATCACGCGTTTTACCAGGTAGGACTCGCGTGTTTATTTATTTAAAAGTTGGATAGTTAAAGTGCATGTTTGTGCACTATGAAAGTTTGAGGTCAAAGTTAAAATTTGAAGCCAAGTTTAGGGTCCAATATATGTATTATGCCTTTATCTTAATAATCAACTGAAATTTGATGAATTGTCTTTGAAATATTTCGGAAACCAAGAAATTAAATACAAAGTAATTTGATTTTTAACTTATGATAAAATTTTAAAGGAAGTAGTGTACATCTAAATCAAATCCCTTATTAGGAACATTAGCCTAAGATGACCCAATATCCTAGGTGTATTGGGCACATTAGAAGTCCACCTTATGTCTATTTGACTCATGGTCAATAAAAAGACAATCATATTTATGTGTTTAATTGAAGGAAGTGTATGTCAATTTAAACAACTCATTGTCAATTGAGGTGTGTGTGTGTTGGGGGGGGTGTAACTTAACCCTTTTTCTCTTTTGTAGGATGACTCAAGTGTATGAACCTTTAAGGACTCGAATGGTGACTCAACCTCACCCCTATCTCCAAGTATGGTGGAAATTTATGTGTAGAGAAGACGAAAAAGAAGTCCAAAAGTATGAGAGTGTAGGCATGTGTATATAAAAGTAAAAGGAAGCCCAATAGTGATCTCTTGCTTCCCAAAACACGGGACTTCAACAAAATCAAGGAAACATTCTCACTTGTCAAAGCCGAATGGATGAATGAGCTCCCCGGACCAAACATTCCACTTCGCAAGCTTTATTGTCGATTTGGACGTAAAAGGGCCTCCGAGAAATTCAAAGAAGAGTTCGGTTTTGAGCAAACTGGGAAAGAAAAATGTGCTTTTTGCTTTTGCGGTATGCTTGCTTGGGTCCATGGTCTTTCCCCAAGGCCTAAACTACACTATCCCTCCGAGTGTGATAATGGTCATTCATGCTATCTTCTATGGGGTAAACATGAGATCGACAGTCAAATATTACACTTTGGCGCCTATGATTGTTGCTGAAATTTATAGAGCTTTGGATAAGTGTCAAAGCAAAGAGAGTTTCTTTAAGGGTTACAACCGAATACTTCATTGGTGGATAATGAAACACCTGCTTAAAGTCCATAAGCCAAAGGAACCAGATTTCAAAGTTCGAACAGATAAAATTTTCACTTCATAGAATGCGACTTTATCTTAACCATTTCAAAAAAAAGGGAGAGTCAAGAATTAAACACAGTAGTCGACAACCTTTTCCCCTAGTAACATTCAACAAACAATTTTGATTCCTAGTAAAGATAGTTATATGGACTCGTTTTTAAAAGTATATAGGTACAAAACATTTTATGAACTTTGTGAGGGAAAATTACGCAAAAAAGGAGAGATTTTTTGAAAAGATTAATAAACTTGAGGCGCAAAATAATATTTGAAATATATACTTTAAAATAAAAAAATAGAACTCCTAAAAAATGACTTATTACTAATTTTCCTTTTTATTTTCTCCTAACACTAATAGAAAACGTATATTTCCTTTTTTTTTTTTTGAGGAAACTAAACCCTAAATTCATAAATAAAACCAATACAAATTCATGAATAATGGTAGGGTTTTAGATGATCCAAACTTTAAATGGATGACATAGATGATCCTTTTCTCAAAATTTGATGGTATATTTGAGCATTTTCCTTTAAAAATGATTTAATTAATGACATGAACCAATCATAATTGACTATGTACAGAAATTGGTTTTGCAAAATCGAAACGTTTTTTAGTTAACCAATAATGGTATGAATAAGTCTTTTCTCAAATAGAAATAACATAGATAATCCAAACATTAAACAAATGACATAGATGGACCTTTTTACTCTAGGAGTCTTTTTCTGTTAGAAAAACAACTCAATTAGTTTAGTTTTCTTTTAGATAAAAACCGATCTACCTCAACATTTTTAAGATTAGGTACATAAAAATTTATGAACTTTTGACTGAAAATTATGTGGTAAGACAACTTTAACCCCAACTCCCACCCCCACCCCCAGCCCGCATAAAAAGAGGGTTTCAAAAAATATTAAAAACTTGAGCCGCAGACTTCAGGAGAAGACAGAGATGGAATTCATCTCAATTCCTGATGAAGTAATGTTTGAAATATTCTCATGGCTTCCTATTAAATCGTTAATGAGTTTCAAGTGTGTTTCCGAATTATGTAATTCTATGATATTCGAATCAGCTTTTTTGCATATCCATAGATGCCGGAAGTCTAATGTATGCAATGGTATGCACTAGACCTAATATTGCTCACGCAGTTGGTGTTGTTAGCAGATTTATTGACAATCCGGGAAAAGAGATTGGGAAGTTGTGAAGTGGATACTCAGGTATCTTAGAGGAAGCTCAGATGAATGCTTGTGTTTTGGAGCATGATCAGATCTTGAAGGGCTATACAAATGCTGATATGACAGGTGACCTTGATAACAGAAAATCCACTACTGGATATTTGTTTACTTTTTCAGGGGGAGCTATATCATGGCAGTCAAAGTTGCAGAAGTGTGTTGCACTATCTACAACTGAAGCTGAGTATATTACGGCTACTGAAGCCGACAAGGAGATGATATGGCTAAAACGATTTCTTCAAGAACTTGGATTGCAACTGATGGAGTACGTTGTCTATTGTGACAGTTAGAGTACAATAGACTTGAGCAAGAACTCCATGTACCATGCAAGGACAAAACACATCGACGTCAGATATCACTGGATTCGATACCGAAAGACAAGTTCGAGTTATGCAAAGAACTTGTGGGTATGAGCTCTCTCTAAAGAAATTGGAGATACCTCCTTCTGGTAAATGGGATTTGAGGGGGAGATTTGTGGAGTCCATCCCATAATTTTTGGTTAACTTTTGCTACTCAATTGCTACAAGTAATTGTTAAAAAGGAGCAGTGATAAGAGTTGAAAATAAAAGATTTGGTGGTTGACAAATTGGCAAGATTTGCAACCCTTTGGACTTTGCTACATTTGCCTATGTCATTAGTGACATAGGCATGATTTTCTCCTTCTATAAATAGAACATTCTTGCTCATTTGTAGAACACACCAAGTTAGAGAGAAAAAATCATTTTGAGAGCAAAGTGAGGTATTCCATACACTATACAAGAAAAATAGTCTGTGAAGAAAAATAGGGTGTGAGCGATATTTTAGTAAGGTGGAAATCAAAAGAGTGTTATTCCTTTTGAGTATGTAGTAGTCACTTTGAGTATTGTATTCGTGACTACAGTGTAAAATTCCTTACTATATTGATATTAGTTGTTACTCTTGGCCCGTGGTTTTTCCCTTATTAAAAAGAGTTTCCACGTAAAATTCTTGGTGTCATTATTTTCTCATTTTATTTTCATCACTTTGGCCATATATATTTTTGTGTTAGTCCGCGTTTTCCCAACAAAATCATCACTATTACTAGGTGGAAGATGTATCAAAGCTAGACAATATTATATACACACTTGACTCATACTCCTGAAACTTATCTCTCTGAGAATCCATGTTTGCTAAAACAATATATCATTTTATCAATTTAGACTTACGGGGAAAATATTAATATTGTCTTACACATATTCAACCATTACATATCCTATTTAAACTACTATACGCAATATTCAATAAAAAGTGCATTCACACGATGCTTCCACAACAAAGACTCCAACTTTAGAATAGTTAGCGACTCACAATGAAACAAAATAAACTAGATAAAGACATACACAATAAACAGGAAAACAGAGCAGCTCTTGATAAATAAAAAGGAGATTTTTTTTTAACAATGATGTATTTGATTGAGGCACAGAAAAGAGTAACAAATTAATGGACAATAACATGTTGTTGGAGACATTTATATAGATGAGTGAAGTATATGTTAACCTGCTGAACTTGAGCGTCGGAAAAGGTTTGTCGCACTGATCGAGGAGGTTGAGCAACTATACGTTTCTGTTACAGTGTTCGAAGAGGCTGAGCAGCAACTGTAGGTTGCTGGAGAATCAAATTAAGTTTAAAAAAACATATCTTATGATGACAATAATGTGTGAGCGAAATAAGGACCCGAAACTTTAAAAAAAGTTACTAAGCCAAACAATAATTTGTTCATGAATTTCTAAAGAGTAGTTAATGGTGAAGAAAAAATGGAAGAGAAAGATTAAGAGATTGTTTTGTTACTTGTAGACGCTCAAGTTTCGTATCTTTACACTTGATTTTGGAAAAGCAATTCAATTGGTTTAGTTTTCTCTTACAGAAAATTATATGGTAAGACAATTTTAACCCCCAACCCTCACCCTATACCCCCCTCCCCCCCACCCCACTCAAAAAACAAAAGACGTTCTCTGTTTTTTTTGGTTTCCTAGTTGTAGTCTTGGAAGGGAACAGAGAAAGAAAAAAGAGGTTTTCTAAAAAACATTTAAAACTTGTGGCACAGCTTTCAACAATCAACTATGGAGAAGATGAAGATGAAATTCTCAATTCATGATGAAATAATGTTTGAAATATTCTATGGCTTCCTGTTAAATCTTTAATGCGTTTCAAGTCCGTTTATGGATTATGTAATTCTCTTGTATTCGAATCAGGTTTTGTGGATATGCATAGATGTCGTTCTATGACCTGTCCTGGAACAAACTTCTTTCTCCATAAAAGGAAATATTTCTGCCTCCCTTTTTCTAACTGAAAGATTTATTAACTATGCCCCTGCATATTCTAATTGCGCTAATGGTTTATTTTGCGTTTGGGAACCATTATCTAATCGACCAGCTACAATTTTAAACCCTAGTACAAGAGAAATAAGATTTCTTCCCAGCCAAAATGATGATTTTTTTCTTTTTACCATTCGTTTGGGTTTGAGCCTGAAGAAAAGAAGTACAAAATTATTGCGACAACAAATCATGTCCGAGAAAATTACATAAAGCGCTGGGTTTTCATTTTAGGCATAGACGAATCATGGAGAGATGTTAACAGTTCCCTCCATAAAGTGTGCAGGATACCAGATGTTTACATCAATGGAGTTATCTATAAGTTTACTTTCCATAATGAATATGTTATAGCTGGATTTGATGTTAAATCTGAAATTTTCAAATTCATTGTATTGGGGAATAATGCAACTCTGTGGTGCCATTACGAGTTAATAGAGGTGAAGGGTAAACTAGTAGCCATTCATCATAAAGAAGGCGCACATGAATATATCCACTTGCTTGTTTTTGAACAAACTCGAAAAGAAGATGAATGGAAGAGTCATATCATTCAATTTCCTTCAACATGGAAGGACATACAAGAAGAAGACGTATTATCATGCAGGTTTATGTCTTGTGATGGGGAGATTTTATTCACCGCGAATCTGACATCGGCAGAGGCGAAGCTAGGATTTTTCGAATATGGGTGCATCAAGAAAAATGTATTAAGTGGGAATTGATCCGAACATGGTGCACCAAGAAAAATGTAGTAAGTGAGAATTGATCATCAGTCCTCAAGGTCAAAAGCTCAACATTTAACCATGTGGACCAACTAGACTTTTTATAGTACGAGTGCCAAAATATAATATTATACAATTGTTAGAAAATATATACATAAAATATCTAACTTTACGAAGACACCACGGGTTCCGGTGCCCTATTTTTTGCACCTAAATTCGCCACTGGACATCGGGTACTTTATGTTTCTGTTATGATGTCACCAGACAGAGTTGGAGAAAATTATAAACTAAGGGGCTTCCTAAGAAGCACAGTATCCTAGACATTTGTAGTTATGTAGAAAAACTAGTTATGTAGAAATTAAGCCTCTTTCCATTTGAGAATTTTCGCTTTCATATATTCTTTTATTGAATCATTTTGCAATTATTGGTTACAATATCCACATTATCATTGGTACAAACATAGTTCAAGGAGTAGACACCAATGCTGCAGGTCTTTAACCGATATATTTAAACACAGATTATGATTTTATTGTCTGTTTAATTAATGTCAAATATTTATACATCAATACGAATTACTGTTGAAATTTAGTTTGTTCTGTTTTATTGCATCTGGATATCAAGCTTATTTTAGTGTAAAATTAGCATCTCAATAAAAGTATATTCCGATATATATATGTACTTACAAAGGATGATTTTTTTGTTCTGTTCTATTAATGTCAAATACCTCTATACAACAGTGTGGCTAACTTCACTGTAAATGTTATGAACCAGCCTCGGCCCAAGGTCAATAACTACACGGATGCCACACAACTAGTTATTGGGCCGAAAAGAAGCAACAAAATTGGAAGGCCTTCACCAAGGTTGATTTGGGACCCAGTCCCAATTAACAACTAGGTAAAAAGGATGACGATGAGAAAGAACAGTTGAGGAAAATTGTTAAAAAAAAATGTTCAGCCCTCTCATCCCTTTTCATTGAGTCTAAGTTTCTCATCTTCCTTCTAGTTATCTTCTCTAATAGTTTCTTTGTTTTACTAGTTTATTATTGTTTTGCGATTTCCTTGTTAGTTCCATTTTCCATTGTAACTTTGAGTTTAGCGATTATAATATTTGATTATTCTATTGTGAAATTGAAGTTGTTACAGTAAACTACAACAACCAAGGGTATCGCAAAACCTGTGCATTGGGTTTGGCATAATGCATTATATAATTGATTGTTTGTTCACTAGTAACGAGTCAAAGAAGTAAAATTTCTTCACTAGTAACTCTGTAACTATAGATTCTTAATTATACAAAACTCTCTGCTTAGTCGATCCTGATTTATTTTCTCTTTTTATTAACGAGAAATCCACTAGGGCTGGTGGTGCACGTTTCAGCTGTATCAATATTTCAATGGTGTGGAAAGCACAGTAGTCTACGACCTTCTCCCCTAGCTTAACTTGTTTTTCTACAACAACCTGATACAACATACATATACTCATGTTTCGTTATAATACAGAGTTAATAGTAAAATATTACACCCAAATTATCACTCCCTTTGTATTAAAACACATCTTGATGTTGAGTTGGCCTACACGCTCCTGTTGTCGATTGTGAACAAATATATGGCCTGGAAATTTTGATTGCCATAAATTTATTTTAGGAGTAGCTATAACTGAAATCCCACAAATAGAATTTAGTTCTGGCAATTTGTCAGAACAGTTCTGTTGAATTTAACAACAGATCACCAATTTGGATTATGAACTAGAACAGAGCACAAGAACTTCATCCACAATTGAGAGAAATTTCCAGATTATATTGAATAGAATGAATGATTACAAAAACAGTATGCTAACAAAAATGCTTATATAGTGATATAACCGACTCTACTAACTATAGTTAACTTAACTCATTTGTTAACTAAGCTTCTGACAAACTAACTAACTGTGAATGTGAAAATATCTTCCAACTAACTTCCAGTCCAATCAACATTTAACACGTCAGCCTGCATCAGTCTTCATATGTTCAATACCCCTCTTCAAGCTAGGTGGTATGAAGATGTTCTTCATGCCTAGCTTGGAAAGTAAATAGGAGTGTTGAGATCGACCAAGCCCTTAGTCAATATATCGGCAGACTGTTCTGCTGTAGATAAGTACTTGGTATGAATCAAGCCATTTTGAATTTTTTCTCTAATGAAATGGCAGTCGATAT
Source organism: Solanum chiquidenum (assembly GCA_029582725.1). Taxonomy (NCBI): domain Eukaryota; kingdom Viridiplantae; phylum Streptophyta; class Magnoliopsida; order Solanales; family Solanaceae; genus Solanum; species Solanum chiquidenum. The sequence continues at coordinate 12,317 of JAJOOS010011055.1, read as the reverse complement.
CTATATGTTTGGTCTGCTCGTGGAAAACAGGATTGGCAGCTTTCTGGAGAGCAGCTTTACTGTCACAATACGAAGAAACTGGCAGTTGCAAATCAATATTAAGTTCCTTGAACAAACCAATTAACCAAACAATTTCAGCAATGGCTGAAGCTAAACTTCTGTACTCAGCCTCAGCTGAGCTTCGAGATATAGTCGACTATTTTTTTGATTTCCAAGAGATCAATGAATCACCAAACTTAATCATGTAACCTGTAATGGATCTCCTAGTATTAACACATGAACCCCAATCAACATCACAAAAACCATGAAGTGAATCAAAACTAGATGATGACAATAAAACTCCAAGACCAGGAGCCTGCTTGATGTACTTAACCACCCTAAAAGCACCTTCTAAGTGTGATGGCTTAGGGGCATACATGAATTGATTTAAGCTTTGGACAACAAAGGCAATGTCAGGCCTAGTAATGGTTAGATATAACAGCCTACCAACAAGTCGCTGATACTCTCCTGGATCCTTTAGGACAGGATCCTGAGAACCCCCAATATGGCTGTCATACTCACAAGTAGTCAGCTTCTGATTCATCTCAACAGAAGTAGCAATAGTCTTGTAACCACTTAGATCTGAATCTGAAATGAGCTCTAGGGCATACTTCCTTTGAGTCATGAGGATCCCAGTGTCTTGTCTAGCAAATTCTATACCAAGAAAGTATCTGAGGTCCCCTAGGTCCTTAATTTTGAAATTATCCTTCAACACTTGTTTGGCATCCTCTATCAGAACTTTGCTGCTACATGTAATCAAGAGATCATCTACATAGATTAAAACAATTACAATCCCATCTGACCTTTTAGTTAGCAAAGAATAGTCTAGATGACTTTGTTGAAAACCAGTTGTGACAAGAGCTGAGGTGAGCTCCACATTACACTGCCTTGATGCCTGTTTCAGACCATAAAGAGACTTGACCAATCTGCAAACTTTGGAATCCTGTGTCCCATCTGTTTTGAAACCTTGTGGCAACTACATGTACATTTCCTCATGTAGATCTCCTTTCAAAAAAGCATTGTATACATCCATTTGTTGAATAGACCAACCCTTAGCAGCAACCAAAGAAATAACAGTTCTCACAGTCACCATCTTTACAATAGGTGAGAAAGTTTCTTGATAATCAAGACCCTCTCTTTGGTTGTATCCTTTTGCCACTAGCCTAGATTTGAACCTCTCAACCTGTCCATCAGCCTTGTATTTGATCTTATACACCCACTTACAACCAATGACTTTCTTACCAATTGGTAAATGAACAACCTCCCAAGTTTTATTGTCCTCCGAAGCTTGAATCTCATCCTTCATTGCTTGTATCCACATTTCATCCTGTATAGCTTGATGATAAGAAGTTGGTTCTATGGTTGCTGAGAACTGAGCTGCATAGCTTTGATATGAACTAGAAATACCACCATAGTTAATATTGTGAGCAATAGGATATAGACAAGAGTGAGCAACCTTGTTCTTAGTATTGATAAGAAAGTCTTTTTGCCAGATGGGAGGCCTGCTATGTCTGCCTGAGGTCCTTCTAATGGGGAATGAAATCTCCCTAGTTGTATGCTCACCAATGGGAACTTGAAAAAATTCCACAGGATTAATTATTAGTTGGAGCAATAGGAACAACTTGTGTGGGAGGCATCACATGATCAACAGAAGATACAATCTCAGGAACTACTTGTGTTGTACGAATATCTGAAGTTGAATGAACATCTTCTAAGTAAGGTTCAGTACTAGGGACCAAAAAATCCTTTCCAATTGTGGATTTAACGCCAGTGCCTAGATTTGGGCCACATGATTGAAAAGGAAAAATGTGTTCTAGAAAATGCACATCTCCGCTCACAAAAAAATACTTAGTTCTCAAGTCATAAAACTTGTATCCTTTCTGTGTTGCACTGTACCCCAACATGACTGACTTAATTGCTCTGGCTCCAAACTTATCCCCCTTGATCAAGTTTGTTGCACAACATAGGCAACCTATGGTTCTCATATGGGAAAGGTCAGCTTGCTTACCATACAATATAAAATAGAGAGAGTTGTTGTCTAGACTGGTAGATGGAATTCCGTTGATTAAAAACACAGCAGCAAAAATACATTCACCCTAAAATCTAATAGGCAATGATCCTTGAAATCTGTTTGCTCTAGCAGTCTCAAGTATGTGCCTGTGCCTTCTCTCCACCACCCCATTATGTTGGGGAGTATAGGGACAAGAACTTTGATGTTTAATACCATAATCCTCAAACAATTTGCTGCATTGGGAATTAAAAACTCCCACCATTATCAGATCTTAATACTTTTATTTTCTTCCCAAATTGTGTGTCAATCATAAGCAAAAAGTTTCTAAGAACAGTGCACACAATATATTTAAGATGCATAAGGGAAACCCAAGTCCATCTAGAATGATCATCTACTAAGGTAAGAAAAAACTTCATGTTGTTATGTGTAACAGATTTATATGGTCCCCATACATCCATGTGTATCAAATCAAAGCATTGAGATGCTCTACTATTGTTGGAATGAAAAGGAATTCTAGTTTGCCTTGCAATTGGGCATACATCACAATTATTCAACACAAGAGTATGACTATCCTTGACTACATCAAGTTTTATAAGTACTGTCATAGGTGCATGTCCCATTCTTTTATGCCCTAAAATGCTTTCTTCATTGCATCCTGTAACAGCCAAAGATTTAATCCTGGTGTCTTCATTTTCTACCCTGGATCCCAGTGTATACAAACCATCTTGCTCAGTACCAATCTCCTTCACCTTCCCAGTGAAGAGATCCTGTAAAATGAAGAAATCAGGAAAGAAAATGGCACAACAATTCAGCTCTTTTGTCAGTTTGGACACAGACAAGAGATTAAATTGAAATGTTGGCACACATAGCACATTGTGAATCTCATAACCTCCATTTAGCTAACAGTTGCCAGACTGAGTAATCACAACTAAATCACCATTAGGAAGCTGTACTCTACTTGGATTGGAAACTGACAGACCAATATTCAATAAGGAGTTACTGCTCACCATGTGATCAGTAACACCACTATCTACTATCCATTTGGCATGTCTATGAGGTAAAAGTGTGGGAGAAACAGTACTAGCAAAAACACCTGCTTGAGACACATTAGAAGCATGTATACCTCCTTGATTGGAATTAGACTCTTAAATTATAGGTTTGTTCAGCATTCTAAGAATCAGGTTGTACTGATCTTGAGTGAAGTATGGCTGCATCATTGCGTTATTTTGAGATTGAGTAGGCATAACAGATGTTGCATTAACTTTCTTCTTTCCCTTGTAATCAGAAGGGTAGCCTATCAACTTGTAACCATCAGGGTAGCCTATCAACTTGTAACAAGTCTCCTTGGTGTGGCCTTTCATGTTGCAGTAACTACATTGCAAAAGTTTGTAGCAAGCTTCCTTTGAATGACCTCTCATGTTGCAGAAATCACAATACACATGAGGAGACCTTTTTGAACGATTAGAAGAACTTGCTCCTGAATTTCCATTAGATGACCCTGCACCTGAGGACCCTTTACCACCAGGATAGCCAAGTCCTCCTGAGCTACTACCATGGCTTCCAGACCTATGAGAAAACAAAGTTGCAGGATCAACTGAAACACTTCCTGAAGAGTGTTCACCAGCTAACACTCATTGACTTTCATCTTGAATGATCATAACATATCATTGATTTACACCTGGGGGTGGATTCATCAGAAGAATTTGGTTACGAGCCTGACTGTAGTTGTCGTTCAGTCCCATAAAAAACTGTAATAATTTTTGTCTCAGCAATCCTTCAATATAGTCCTTAGAGTTAGCACATTCACACGTAAGAGGTGGAATGATGCATGGAATCATACTCATCCCAAAGATCCTTCAGTTTAGAGTAGTAAACAGATACATGAGAAACTCCCTGAGTTAGTGTAGCAATTGCCTTGTGAAGATGAAAAATCCTCGACATGTTCACTTTATCAAATCGATTTCTCAAATCGTTCCAAACAACATATGCACTAAAACAGACAGAATACCACTCACGAGTTCCTTCCTTACATTGTTTAAAATTCACAAAATCACCATAGCATTGCATCGATCCTAATCCTGTTTCTCAGAATCAATTTTGAAATCCTCTTGCTTGACAAGTCCATCAATGAACCCTAACTTGTTTCTCGTCAACAAGTTCAAACGCATAGCACGACTCCAAATCGTATAATTCTCCATCCCTACAAGCTAAATTCCAATCTGGATAGCTCCAGCTACATCAGAGGAGGATAAAAAAGTGGATGATTGTGATCTGGTTTTGCCGCCATAGCTAATCAACTCAAACGATCTGTCACTATGTCTGATGAATCTCTCAGTTCTTCACGAACACTCTACGAAAAACTCCTAGATTCACTCACTGTTGCTCTGATACCATGTTGAATTTAAGAGCAAATCACCAATTTGGATTATGAGCTAGAGCAGAGCACAAGAACTTCATCCACAATTGAGAGAAATTTCCAGATTGTATTGAATATAATGAATGATTACAAAAACAGTATGCTAACTACAATGCTTATATAGTGATATAACCGACTCTAATAACTATAGTTAACTTAACTCATTTGTTAACTAAGTTTCTAACAAACTAACTAATACAGACTAACTAACTGTGAATGTGAAAATATCTTCGAACTAACTTCCAGTCCAGTCAGCATTTAACACGTCAGCCTGCATCAATCTTCATATGTTCAATACTGATTACTAGTAAAAGATAAGTTATACGGAGTCGTTGATTTGTTTAAAGAATCTGAGCAGGCAATTCTCATGGCTTCCTATTAACTCGTTAAGTGTTTCTTAATCAGATTTTAATTCTCTTGTCTCCGAATCAGATATTAGTGTTGTTAGATTTTAGAACAAAATTCTCAACAAATTCTCTCCATGACGAGAGATCTTTCTATACAGCTGAACAAAGGAAGATGGAAAAGTCTCTATCTCCCTTTTTCAAATGGAGAATTTTGATGGACTCTGCTGTTATTCAGATTCTTGGTTGGATCGCGTTAATGGTTTATTTTGTGTTTGGAAACCCTTATCTGCTGTAATTTTCAGGAAAAAAAATCCCAGTAGACTCTTTTTGCTCATAACTAAAATCTGCAAGTAGTTTCCGGAGCCATAAAACTTGTCGTGCTGCTAAACTTGCTGTTGTATACTCTGCCTCAGACGTCGACATAGCTACTGTCTCCTGCTTCTTTGAACTACTCCATGTCACCGCTCCAGAACCAAAGCTGAAACAACTACCAGAAGTGTTTTTTCTATGGTCCAAGCAGCCTGCATGATCACTATCTGTAAAGCCAACCAATATGTAAACATTATTTTGACGCATAATACACTCCTGAAAAAGGTCAGTAACTGTACTTGTGACAGAAAAAAGTCGAATCATTTGTTGATTAATGGATTTTAGAATTTGGGAGAACGTTGAACTCGTGGCCTATCTAGATGATGTAATGAACTGGTCTGGTGGGGAATGTTTCAGCTGTATCCATGAAAATATTTCCAACTGTGTGGGAACCCCGCTTCATGAACATTAAACACAGTAATCAACTCTTCCCCTATTAATATTAAAAATAAAAAATACAACTCCTGAAAAACAACTTTTTACTAATTTTCCTTTTTATCTCCTCCTAATACTAATAGAAAACCTTTCTTTTTGAGGAAACCAAACGCCCTAAAGTCATAAATAAAACCAATACAAATTCATGAAAAATGGTAGGGTTTTTAGAGCTAAGTGTAAAGATGAATTCATCAATTCCTCAAGATATAGTCATTGAAATATTTTCATGGCTTCGTGCTAAGTCTTTAATGTGTTTCAAGTGTGTTGTCAAATTCTTTAATTCTCTTGTTTTTGAATCAAATTTTACAGATATCCATCGATGTCGATCTCTGACCCGTCCCAGTGGTACAAAATTCATTTTGCACGGAAGTAAATTTTATTACACTCCTGATCAGCAAAAAAACTCTGCCTCAATTCTTCAAGTTGAGAGTTTTCGTAAACTCTCCTTTCATATCCATGTAGATTCTCTTTTGAATTGTGTTAACAATTTAGTTTTAATTTGTGAACCATTCTCTGTGCAACCTGCTACAATTTTAAACCCCAGTACAAGAGAAGTCAGATTTCTTCCCAACCTAAAAGAAGATTTTTCTTAGTGTCACTATTCATTAGGTTTTGAGCCAGTAGAAAACAAGTACAAAGTTCTTTCGACAACAACATATGTTTGAAAAGGTTACACAAAAAACAGGGTTTTCACTTTAGGCATAGAGAGAGACTAAACACATTCCCTCCACTATTCATTGCAAGCCCGAGATTTGCATCAGTGGAGTTATCTATAGGTTTGTTTTCCACATAGGACTTCTTGCTATAGCTGAATTTGATGTTAAAACTGAATATTCCAAACTTATTGCATTGGGGGATGCCCTTCACGGGTGGTCTTACGAGTTTATAGAGCTAAAGGGTAAACTAGCTGTTATTGATTATAAAACACGTTCACATGAATATATCCACTTGATTGTTTTAGAACAAACTCGAAACGAAGAAGAATGGAAGAGTCATATCATTCCATTACCTTTCAACATGGAATACTTTAACATGGAAGGACATGCAACAAGGAGTCATTCCCGATGACATATTATCATGCACGTTTTGTGATGATGAGATTTTATTCATCACGAATTTAAAGTCAGGTGTTATATTCTAGGTGTTTTGATGATCCTCACAAATGCAGGGACCTGATCCCTGGTTGAGTTCTCTCGTCCAGATCTATAATGGGATACAACTGGAAAGCTGTCACGTCAGAGGTTGGTGAGGCGGTCAGTGTACCACACCAATCAGAATAGGCGAGGTTGTTTGTCCAATGGTCAATAACTCTTTATGGTTGACTTAGTCAACATGACAAACAACAAATAAATTCATTCATTCAAAGAAGAAAGTCAGCCAACAAGCCTTTTCAAGAACCCACAAAGAAAAGTTTGCAAGGGACCTGGTCCCTGCAAGACTGCGATATGAAAAGGTGACAAGACAGCTGTCAGAAAAGCTGGCACCTCTGATATGGTAGGTGCACAACTTTTCTAAACAGCAGGCCTTCAGCCAATAGGATTGTTTCAACGAGTTTGTGTTGATTTATATTATCTATTTCCAAAATACACAAACTCAAGATTTGGCAAACTAAATTTGGATTTTCTCTCAAAATTCATAATCTTGAAAAGAAGGCCATCTTTAAGGAAGAACATTGCTCAACTCAACAAAGGGACCTGATAGAGTGAAGAAGAGTCTTTGTTGTACTTAGAGCTTTGTGTCTCATGTGCTTACATTGTAAATCTTATCCTAATCTATAAAGGATTCAAATCTTGTTTCGGTTTCTAAAAGTCTAAGTCATCTAGAGTTAGGTGATTTAGTGGGCAACATTGTTGTTGCTTAGTCAAAATCTAAATCGTCCAGAGGGTGGTGGTTTAGTGGGCGGTGTGGTATTCGATTAGAAAAATCTATATTGATCGGTGAAGATTAGTATAGTGGGTAGTGTTGTATCTGCTCTGGCTCAGCTAAGTGACAGGTGATATTGCTTAGTGTGGAGATTAGCAGGCTAATCTCATTTTGTAAACTGACTTTTACTTTTGCTTGGAGAAGATTAGTGGAAGCAGTTTGAAAAGTCTTGTTGAGACAGGTCGTGGTTTTACTCCCTTGAGCAAGGAGGTTTCCACGTAAAGTTGCTTGTTCAATCTTTACTTTCAGCACTTATTTTACTGTTTGTTATTGTAACTGTGCTGAAGACCTGGTCCCATTAAAATAAGTGGACGCATACATTTCAACATCAAGTACTATATGTTTGTGTTATGATGTTACGAGACACAGCTGGAGAAAATTAGAAATTAAGGGGCTTCCTAAGAACCACTGCATCGAAGGCATTTTTAGTTATGTTGAAGGACTAGTTATGTAGAAATTAAGTCTCTTTCCATTTGAGATTTTTTGCAATTCATATGTTTTTTTTTTGCATCTGGATATCAAGCCTAGAAGATTTTGGTGTAAAATTAGCATCTCAATAAAAGTATATGTCGATATATGTTTAATTACAGATTATGATTTTGTCAAATATCTATACCTCCATACGAATTACTGCTAAAATTTAGTTTGTTCTGTTTTATTGCATCTGGATATCAAGCCTATTTTAGGGTAAAATTAGCATCTCAATTAAAGTATATGATGATATATATATTTACTTACAGAGGATGATTTTATTGTTCTGTTTTATTAATGTCAAATACCTCTGTACAGCATACACATATGAGGACAGTGTGGCTAACTTCAGTGTATACCTAAATAATCACTTTCTTTGTATTAAAACACATCTTGATGTTGAGTTGGCCTACACGCTCCTGTTGTCGATTGTGTTTGTGAACAAGTACATGGCCTGAAAATTTTGACCGCGATAAATTTCTTTTAGGAGTAGCTATAACTGAAATCACACAAATAGAATCTAATTTTGGCAATTCGTCAGAAAAGTTTTGATTCCTCGTAAAGATAGTTGTATGGACTCATTTATTTTTTAAAGAATTTGAGCAGGCTATTCTCATGACTTCCTGTCGAGTCATTAATGCATTTCGAAATCAGATTTTAGTTCTCTTGTTTCCGAATCAGATTTTAGTGATATTCATAAACTCATCTCCCCTTTTAAACAGCTGAGCAAAGGAAGATAGAAAAATCTCTATCACCCTTTTCCAAACTGAGAAATTTGATGGACTCATACTGTTATTCAGATTCTTGGTCGGATCGCGTTAATAATTTGTTTTGCGTTTGGGAACCCTTATCTGCTATAGTTGCATTTGATGTTAAGTCAGAAAATTTTGAAACTATTGCATTGTGGAATTCAAATGATCAGTGGATGTGTGTTGCAAGCTGATAGATGGCCTTAATTTTCCTCCATGGTGTGGTTAATTATTATTTTATCATGTGTTTATATATATATGGTAAAAAAGATATAAAGAAAATAAAAATGCATGCTTTAATATATGTGTTTAGAAGCAGTGAATGATCAATATAAAAATTTTAAAATATATCTCGTGAAAGTTATCACCATAAACAAATTTAAAAAAAAAACTGATTTGGTATATATATGCTTTCTTTACTAAGATATATTATATATAGAAGAAGATAGTCAATTAATTAAATAATTAGACGGGCGCTCAATATATTCAATACCTCATCTTTGTGTGAAATATGTATTGGACATATTTTATAACATTGAGTATGTATATCAAACACAGTTTCACAATGTATGCCACCTGCTTACCTCCTTCTTCTTCTTCTTCACACTTGACTATCATTACCTTCTTTTCAACATTCGATCATCACCACCATCTTCTACTAAATCATCATAGTCATCGCAATCGCTACCACAACACCACTTCATTTCTTTTCAGATTCGACCACCAACATCATCATCTTTTCTAGATTCAATCATCAAACCACCACCTCCTTCTTTTTTATTTTTTAGATTGGTTTCATGCGCTTGTAGATCAAAAGTCTTGCAAAATTGAAATCACCTAATTTACAAATTTGTATTATCTTGATTATTATTTGAGAGGATACAAATGATAAAGGGTGAGTTTGGAACTATAAATTAAATTACTTAAGAGTAAAACAAATCAATTTCAGAAGAATTGTATTTGTAAGTGTTAAAAATCGCCATATATTATTAAAATTAAATTTCACTCTCGACATGTATTTTTCTAAAGAATTACTACTATTTAAAAAAAAAAATACAATTACATTTTACTCATTAGAAATAAATAAACAATTAACACTATGAGATTATGTTAGTTAATTGATTTAAGATTAGTACTGATCAAATCAAAAGATTCTTCTTCCCTAAATTGAGCTAAAAGATGTAAATATCTCTTGCGATTAATTAATATTTTTATTCTTCCCTGAATTTGATTAGCACAATTTAGGAATAATTACATCATTTCTTTCGATTCTACTTCTTTTGGCTCAAATCTCATCAATAGTTTAACCTCGCAATTGGACCATTTTTATATAAAATAATTCTTCCTATGTTTATGTCTAAGGGACTCGTTTGTGATACTCTATTTCGGTAAGACGTATGTGACTTGATAGACAAGAAATCAAGAAACCCTTGCTTTGTTCCTCTATTCAATAATTTTAATAAGGTATATATAGTACAAATGAAGCAAAGAAATTTACTAGGGATAAAGAAAAAACATATCCCCCAATTTTGCGATTTAGAACGGATATACCTCTCATTAAAAGCGTGGCATATGTACCCCCACCGTTTAATAAATTGTGCATGTATATTTTTGTTCTCTAATAAATGATGCATATTTACCATTTCCTTTAATAGACTGAATTTTAAAAAAATGATCCTAAAACTTGTATTGATTGGTGTATAGACTTTGACAACAACATTTTAATTGGAAAATCCTTCAAATTTTTGATTGGTTACTTGGTGTGTAGACCTTGATTTAAAGGTAAAAATTCAAAAATTTAATTATTTGTTAGGATAAGGATATTGTTTGGTGTATAGACCTTGACAACAACATTTCAAAAAAAATAATCCATTTTTTTATTTGCTAGGATAAAAAATATCAAGCTCAATTAAAGTTACTAGTCAAAATCCATTTTTTTGATTGGTTAGAATAAGAGTGGTATTTGGTTTTTACACCTGATTGATTATTAACTTGACGATGATCAAACTTATATTCTAATAAAATTATAACGGATTTACATACACTGCAACAAAAATAACTTTTAGCGGCAAAATAGACACATTAATAAAGAGCGCTAAAGTCTTTACCGGAATTAGTTATGTGTCATTAGATTCAATGTCACTAAAGTTTTTAAGAACATATACAAAGAGTGCTAATTACCGCTAAAATATATATTTAACGGCAATTACTAATTAATTGCCGCTAAAGCTCATTGTTTATGTAGTGATATTCCCAAGTCAATGCACGGGTCATTGCAAAGAGAAGTTCAAATAAAAGCTACAACAGAAACATCATGTCACTTGTAATACATTTTGTTTGACACCTTAGTAGACGAAAACATCACAATGCCAAGTCTCTAGAAGTAGTGATCCTCACCCAATTATTACACATTATTAGTATTACGTAACAAAGTATTATACAATACTACATAGCATTGTATAATGCATCGTGAAGATTAACTCTAATTTATCTGTATATATTCAAGTAGGAAATAAGTATTTAATCAATTTAAATTTTTAGAGAAAAAAAGAAGAAAAGTCTATAAGAGTATAAGGTTATGTATGGGCCTTGATAAGAAACTTAAGTAAATAATTGGGATAAAGTACAATTACCCCCTACACTATGACCAAAATTTTAGAGACACACCTTAACTAAACTAAGGTCATATTACCTCCATGAACTCGTTTTTTTTAGTAATTTCATACACCTTTTGGCTTACGTGATACATTTCGTGACTCCACATAGTTGAGGTGTGTGGGAGATGTTTGGATGTCACGTAAGCCAAAAAGATATACAAAATTACAAAAAAAAAAAATAGATGGGGGGGGGGGTGGTAATAGGACCTTAGTTTACTTAAGGTGTGTCGCTGGGATTTCGGGTCATAGTCTAGGAAAAATTTTATTATGGGAGAGGCCCAACCAACCAAAGTTGTGTGAGGCTCCACCCATTTTTTGACATGTGGATCGTGGGGCCCAAGCTATCAATTAAGGCTGAAAAATGAAACTAAAGGAGAGAGAATGTAAAGTTTGAATGGGAATTGCAATACAATTGTGGGGTCCACATCAACTTCAATTAAATAAGTTAAAATATTATATTAAAAGTGGAAAAGTGCACAGTAAAAAAGGTAAGGAAGGGAATAAAAGGTCATATTTATTAGCTGATCAATATTTTTATTTTCTTTAAACTTTTATTTTATAATTTGGTATTTGACGTTAATAGTAAATTAGTTTGAAGACAATAAAATATACACAAATCTTATCTTATCTTGTAATATAGAACTATTTTTAAAAGTAACGCGAGTTTAAAGAAAATAGAGTGTAAACAAATTTCAATATAAAAATAATATTTTTTAATAGATATTCAATTCAACACGTTAAATAAATGTTAAATAGAGTTCAACATGAGTGTTTTTAATAAATATAACACCCATCGTTTATAATTTGGATTGAGTTTCAGTCGTAGTTCTTTGTATAAAACTTATATAGTTATATATATATATATATATATATATATATTTTATTTTTTTTTTTTTTTTT
>JAJOOS010011053.1:0-14693 GCA_029582725.1 Solanum chiquidenum | reverse complement strand
CAACATTGGGTCTGATTCTTCCATACAAAGTTTATTCAAGTCCTCATTTGCCATTATTTACCCTAACAAAGCAAAAAAAAACCGATGGATTTGAAGAATTTTTTTGAACCCTAACTATGAAATCAGAGAAATTACAAGCCCTAAAGCTTCAAGCTTTTTCGAAATTGAAACTACAGTTGAATGCTTTGACAAGTAAAATCAAGTTTTAAGCTGATTTGGGAGAGAATGAAGGAATATATTGTTGGAAATTTGTCAACTATTAGAAGAATTGAGAAAAAGAGGAAGAAAAAGAGAGTTTGATTTTGGGAGAGATGATATTATACCGTTGGAGATTTAATATAGTTGATTTGGACTGACACATGTAATTTTCTTCAGCTTTAACGTTTTATTTCTGTTCTTACGCGCCTAAGGGAGTTGGTCTCACCTTCTTGGACATGTCAGCAAAGAAGGGTGAGATAATAAGTAAAAGAAAATGTTCAGAGGGGTAATAGGACCCCCGTAAAGTATGAGTGTGTAGTTGGAAATCCGAATATAGGTTGGGGGGGCTTTTGGCCATTTACTCTTAGTCTATACTTACCTTGTCAAAGTCAGAAGAAGATCCAAGATTTAGATACAAAATTTAGAGATTTAAAAATTTGTTTGGTATGAAGGAAGATGTTAAATTGGTTTTGTGGATCTCTAAACATAATACTTTGGAGCTTACTAGGCAGCCATTGGCCATTACTTTGACCAAACTTGCGAGAAAAATCCACTCAAACATTCCTTACTAAAATACTCATAACTTTATACTATATAATTCCAAATAATGACCCATTTTGAAGCCTAGATTTAATTAACTGTATAATTACAACTTTAATTTGTTTTAAGAATTAAGGTTCCCAGTTAATTAGTACTACTTAATTCATTAAAAAGGTTTCATCTTCTTTCCTAGCGAACAACTTTCTTGCCTGGGATAAAAGAGCCATGTGCCTGAATTGCAAGTCAAATCAATTTCGACATATCCTGGACAAACACTTTTGTGCCCAATTTTTGGTTTCCAACAAATCTTAGTCGAATAACTTTTAGGTGAAATGACAATAGTTGAGTGAAATTTGTGCTACGAAATAAAATTGAGTGACTTTCTAAGAATATTACCATTAGTCGAATGACTTTTATGTCCTACAAAACAAAATTGATTTACTTTCTAAGAAATTAACTTAAAAGTTTTGATTCAAACAACAAAGTACATACCTTTTTGTATCCTAAAAGTTATTAGTTGAGTGACCATGAAAAATTAACCTTTTAAGTCGTAGATTCAAATTATAGAGTACAAACCTTTGTATGCTCTAACTAGAATCCTATTTAAAATGATAAACTAAACCTTAAATCAGTAGAAATATCCTAAACTTTAATAAATTTTATAAGGCTTAGACAGTCGCTGGGACCTGAGTTATAAACAAAATATTATTTGACATAACATGCTAATGTTGTGTTGTATAAATAAAATTAATTGCTTTTTAAACCAACAGGGATCCGTGGCGCAATGGTAGCGCGTCTGACTCCAGATCAGAAGGTTGCGTGTTCGATTCACGTCGGGTTCAAAATCCCCGAAATAATTCGGTCCCTACTTTTTTCTCCCCTTCAATACAAGCATTTAGCAACTAATTTTGTTATCTCCCCTTCAATACAAGCATTTAGCAACTAATTTTGTTAAGCAAGAGACTCCTATCATCTATGTATCATTCGCATCGTCTTCATCTACCTCTGGCTTGACAAAGAATTCAATATAAGCAATACGGCTGGGTTGCTGATAGCCGGCAGAATCAACATGCGGGTGTGGTATTGCTGGTTTTGCAACTGAGACCAGATGCTGAACTTTGAGCATTCCCCCTCTACCAATGGTCAGTTTACTTCCTCGATTATCCCGAATGACACTGCTGGGTATGTTTGAGGTTGTAGCACGGAGAAATTTATATTTATACCTGTCCATGTGAAGGTTTTGATCAGATCATATAGTCTAGCACAAATGTAAAGCATGTGGCTTCTTACTTCACACAAAGTCGGAGGAGAGAAACCTGTGAGAGACTTCCCGATCACAATGAAATGCAACCAGAAGATCCGTGTTTGCTTGGCACATAAAGTCTATCTGCAAAAATGAATGCAAAAACAGATGAGGGTAGATAACATGAGGATAGATTACTACTAAAATACCAGGTCAAGCCGTACCTGTAAGTCACCATGGCCTTCACCTCTAAAGGTAACCGATGGTGGTGTAGGCTGTAGGATAAGATGAATGCTTGATCCTGGCCACTCAAGGTCATCAATGGCTTCCTTTAGAGCTGCAGACTATCAATTGAACCAATGATATGGTGATAATTAGCTCAATGGTAAAGGAATGAGACTTCAACCAATCACAATCCGTTTTGCCAACAACTTTGTCATAGAATGGACAGAAAATACATTTCATGTATGAATTCACTGCACTTTACACTTGCAGAAATTTGAAGGTAACTTCAGAAAGGTCGCTTAAGCTCTACTCATGGGACTTGAAATTACCAGCAAGCCAACAATTGACAAAATCAGTGAAACTTCTAAGTTTTCTTTTTGATTTTTGCTATACCATTTAGAAACACAAGTAGTGTAAGAGGAGGAATAAAACAAATTTTACTTCTGGGGTGACTTGTTTAACTTCAAAAGCATGGAGGAAGAGTACAACTTTACTTCGAGAGGAAGGCAACGGATATAACTTTCTTCCCTCTTCAAATCCCCTTGAACCAAACTAAATAATTAAAATTGGTCTCCTTCAATTCCTCTTGTGTATTCCTTCTCGCTATTAACCTACCTTTCTTTCCCTTTCCCTCCTTTTTGAACAAACTTAAGAGAGAATATGGAGAGGAAACCAGAAGAACGGAGCACTACCCTTGGATTTGTTGATAGCTTCTGCAAATGACCAGGGTCACTGACAAATTTAGTTAAAATAGGAAACAACAGTTTTGAACCTAGCAGCTGCTTCTGGGGCATCATTAGCAGAGAATTTGGTTGATGGGCTAGCACACATTTGTTTCAGTATCAGGGACAAAAAGTCCACAATATATAATAGCAGAAAATTAGGTTATATTTCCAGATGCAGCCTCCTGAAAGAGGTGTACCATATGGACACAGCACACTCAACTAATTAAATGTCGTCAAGATACTAAACCTAAATTTCAAGTTTAAAGTTCTATAGAACAAGGAACTGGAAATGGGGTTAGTTTGATAGTGTGTGTAGTGCACTAGCAGACTAAGCTGAATTTGTGATACTAAAGTAGCCACCTGTTCAGGTGTTCACAATCTCAGATTGCTGGAGAAGTAAAATACTAGACAAATGCAAAAACTTTTCATTCCAAATTTATTTTTTGCCTAGGCCATCTGCAGTCAACTAAATGTAATGGTGTTTTGAGCCGGGAATTCTGAAAGCTAATGGTTTCTAACTCTACCAACAAAAAGAACATTTTATATTGATCTTTCAACATATAAAAATCAGGGAATTTGTCTGTGATTTTTTTTAACCGCCTACAATAACCTAGCACTCAAGGCCTGAAATAAACAAAACCAGCAAAAGTACTCCATTTATGGCATGCAAAACATATAGTGAACTCTTCCTCGTGCAACAAAAAGAGGCATAAGTTCCATGTCAAAGTATTGGAATAACCAATCTATCACAAAACGGAAGTATGGATGAAATATTAACATTTTAGGATATTTGACAAGTTTCCTTGTGGAAGTTTCCCTGAGACCTTTCCTCAAATGATAAAAGAGTAGAACAATAATGAAACAATACCTACTGTACAGTCCTGGGAGAAAGAACATATACTTTGCTTGAATACAGACCAGACAGTAAAATGTTTAAGACCTTTTCTATTCCTCAGCTCTTCAGAAGAAACTGAAGCCAAGCTTTATAACAAACATCAAAGAAAGCCTGCCTACAACCAGATTCACTCAGTTAGCCTGATATACTCACTAACCTGATAGATAGCATTTATTTCCCAAGACTAAATAAAAGAACAATTGCAGAATTTCAATTTTCAGTAAATATTAAGAAACAAGAGCGAGTTCCTCTAAGTGACTTATGATAATATATGATCTTTAGTCCATCCTGTCTAGTGTGAAAGCATAAGATGTGAAGCATAGAGATACATGTGTTTTGTAGAGCTGGTGGTCACCAACGGCCATATACCTGGATCTACTATCTTTAATTGCTGCCAAAGCGAATATTTACCTTCACAGTAAAACTGAGAGGAGTACTTCCAGCAGGTTCAAAATTGTAGTCCCATGATATTGTATCAGGAATCCTTGTTCTGATTTCCGCATCAGTACAAGAATCTGAAGATTCAACAGACCTAACCCCGGAATTAGAAAAATAAGTTACAAAACTTTAAAGCTAGTCAATGGTGCTCCATCCAGTGAAGAAGACTTGAGAATAAGCAAAAATGTGCCTAAAGATAAAGTGATTTGCTTCCTAGATTCTGCAGAACTCCTCTATCAGTCAAGGGAAGGCTAACACATATAACAAAACTTGTAAAGAATGTGATTCATCAACATTGATTTAAGGGTAAAACTGCTCAATTACTTAAACATTGACAACTACCATTTCACTTTATCTCTTTATTGAGGTCTTTCTAGACTTCCGCTCAATAAAAGGCAGATGTATAGAAAGCCATGCACATAAATGAAAAAAAAAAAGACTTGTTCTATCACTAATTCACATTTATGCTAATTAAAATGCCATGTAAGTTGGTATGACCTCGAGACCAAAGGTGGATCCAGCATATAAGCAGTGCGCTCACTGTATCATATTCGAATACTATAAACATATATAGAAATTTTAAAAATATGCATATTATATCAAGAGGTGCACCCATTAACTTCAAATGTTAGATCTGCCCCTGTCCTCACATGGGGAAGTGGGGCGGCAAATAACTAAAGATGCCATTTTTTCTCTCTTTTTCGTCTTTTTGGTCTTTATTCACCCTGTCAATTTTTCAAATTGTACTCTAGCTAGTCAATTGAAAATGCATTTGATTAAAAACCCTAGATGAACCAATGGAACATTTTCAACAATCATACAACTGCCATGGAGGTGCCAAAAGCTATTCGACAAACTAATTATAGAAAACGAGGCTTGGAGGATAATTACTTAAGAAGAAGCTGCATATCAGGACCAGGATAGCGTAGTTCAATAGCACTTGAATGTCCTTGAACTGAAAATGTATTCAGACAATCAACAAATAACCCTAAGCTCACTCCAAAACGCGGCCTCCCTTCTGCGCTATATTCATACCGAACAAATAGCTACACAAAATAATAAACACCTAATTCAGTATCAGAAGGCAACAAATTCACATCATATAATAGAAAAATTGAAAACCTCTCGTTGCAAGTAAACTTTGGCCTGAAGACAAGCGGTTTCCTCAACAATTAACACTATGCCGTGTTCCGATAACTCTAAAACTGCATCCTGGTGGAAATTTTGAGTTAGTGACGGAGTAAACAGAAATTTTTTGATACAATTGGAATTTTAGGAGTATTTTGTTCTGCAAAAGAAGCTGAAGAAGGAACCTGTTGGCGTTTCCAGCGAACGGAAGTGAGAGCATCGACGATGCCTTGAACGTTGTCAAGCTGGCACACTAGATCAGGAGATTCCGGCTCAACCGCCGACGAGCTCATTTTTTTCCCGCCAAATTAGAACTAGGAGAACACTCGCTGAAGAAGGAGAGAGCAGAGAGGGGGTTTCATTATTAAATTTTATTTTCCTAAATGTTCAAAATAGACCTTTATCTTTGTGTTTATACTCATAATCATCCTTACATTTTCACAAAAAACACTATACACTTCATGATTTGTCTAAATAATGCAATTTTAGGACCTATTTGGTCATGAGATTTTTTTTTATATATTTTTGGAATTTTTTTTTCATTTTATATAAAAATAAGAATTTAATCATGAAAATTTGAAATACAATTTAAAGTTGTATTTAGAAAATATCCAATCTTTGTTATCACTATATATATATAAAAAAAAATCACCCTAAATTTATTTTTATAAAATTGATGTCATTTAAATTATATTTTATGCTTTTTAAGAAAAATACATTTCAAACAACTAAAAATCATTTACAAAACCTATATCAAAACACAACAAAGTAGTGGATCAAGACATTATATATAACAAAACACAACCATATATATATATATATATATAAGTAAACTTTTTCTAATATACCTTTTAAAGTATACTAGATTTCATAAGTGTAAATGAATTTAATCATCATGAGTTTTATTTTTATGGAATACAATAAGTATAAATTCATATCTTCAATGTTTTTAAAGTATTTGATTAAAATAATAGAGCCTTCGTGTTGAAAACTTTTTATGAAATAATAATAATAAAATATCAAACTACTTAGAGATATAATTAACTAACAAAATTGTAATATATATATTAAATTAATATACAAACAAACTGAATTGTTTTTTATTTAGAGTAAATTTTAGGTTTAACAAACATAAAAATCATATTTGTATGTTATAACTATAGTTTGTATAATTGCGCTCCATAGCAAATATAAAATTTGCTATGGAGCATCAGATTTGTATAAATCGCAGGCAGGCATTTCGGTTGTATAAAAGCGCAGCGAGATAAAATCTCAAATTCTTCAAAAATCATGATTTGAGATTTTTCAAATACAAAAATTGACCCACAAGTTTATATTTTATAAAAATAACCCACATATATATCTACTAACCATTTATTTCACATGTAAATAAAATTTATAATTCATATCATTACTTTTTAAACCATTTAGTTCTCACTAATATATAATTTATTATTACTTCAAATCAATTTCTACCCTACTATTTATATTCACCAAATTTATTATTTTTTATCAAATATATTTAAGAATCAAATTGACCAACAAATGGCTCAAACTAACAATTTTGGTTCATTTTCTCAATTATATGAACGAGAAATGCAAGTTCAACGTGAGAAGATTGTCAGTACTATGTTGGAGGATTACATTAAAGAGTAGTACACCAAAATTTATGTTTAATTTTATTTTTTTATTGAATTAAATTGATCAATAAATATTATAATTTTAAAGAATATCTTTGTGACAGTGTATTATGCGATTTTATAAACTTGTGCTTATTTGATAAGATTGTATAAAGAATTGTGACAATTTTAATAGTTTTACAATTTATAAAAAAATTATGTTTATGAGAAAATATACAACATAAAAAAGTTCAAATTACACGTCCAATAAAATTAAAACCTCAACTTCATTTCATAATTTTATATGACGATTTTGAATCATGATTTCATATCATATAACCAAACATGCCTTATAGAAAACAGGTTACCCAACTACTTGTAAGGTGTTTGTAGAAACATGCTCTTAGAGTTCATGTATAAATTGTCTGAACGTAGAAGAAATCAAGTTAATGTGTTTTTCTTTTTGTTTTTTGGGAAAAAGTCTAAATATGTTTATGAAGGTAACGGATTAACGGTGGAAAATTATCATTTATGTCCTCTTTTCGATGACAAAAATCAGACGAATTATTTTATTTTTTTAAATAATGAAAGAGGACAAATGTGTCAGTTTAGCAAAGGCATGGACACTATATTCCAATTTCCAACTAATAACGAAAATATGAATACTTTATATGGTGCAGGAGCAAATTTTAATATTTTTCTTATAAATATAACTTCGTAAATACTTATACACAAAGGTATTTACATTAGAATAATAATATAAAATATAAAATATGTATTTTATATATACATATATTAATCAGTTAATTGTAATTGAATGATATATACTTTATTTGAATTTTTTAATTGTTGAAATTAATTTTAATAGCTTAATATATATTTGATGCAAATACATTCTTATCATATAAAACTTAATTGAATTTTGCACAAAGAAAAGGAAGGGATGAAGAAAAAAGAATAAAACAAAATAGAATAGTTTGTGTTAGTTATAATGGGAGATATTTTTCGAAAAAAATAAATTTTAAAAATTAGTAAAATAATAACCCACATCGAAGATATAAAATAAAAAATAAAAATTTCAGCAATTCAAGCACATTGTCTCCTTTTCATTTTGAAAGCTGCCAACTTCCACCACCCCTATACATTCCCATCCTACCTCATAGTTGCCATTTTTCTCTATTTCTATTTATATGGTTTTTATTAAAAATAAATATTTTTTAATATTTGATATTTCATAAAATTTGATCAATATAAAAAATTAATTACAGTAATTTATTTATGTTCATTAATCAAATTAATTAAGTAAAATAAATTAATTTATGTTTATTTATTAAAAACTTGATTTGAAGAGAACACTAAATAAATGTATAATGGTAAATTTACCTAGTTTTTAAGGACATGAAACATAAAATGGTGACAATTAAATAGGAATAGAGGGAGTATTATTGATAAATTTCAATACAATTTTTTTTTGGTTTCCCATCCGTTCTCTGAAGCCCGCATTTGAGCCCCGACTAAATTTGGATCCGTATTGCAGGACCCTCAGGGGTGATACTCCCTTAGTGCTCTAATTTGAGACCTCTGGTTAAGGGTGGAGCAGTCCCACCACTGCACCACAACTCATGTTTGTAGACATTGTCTTTTTAACGTGCTTATCAAATGAAAAATGATAAATTCAAATTTATTTATTTTTTAAAAAAATATATTTTTTGTTAAGAATATTTTGTTTTATACCAAATACAATCATATAATTTGTTTGGTCAAATTTCTAAAATTAACTTATTGCGAGAAGTATATTTTTTCAAGATGAGAAATAATTTGTGTTTGATTAATCAATTTTAAAAGTACTTTTGCATAACAATTACGGATTGACTTAATTAATAGAAAGTGATGCTAAAAATATTTCCTCAAAAATGTTTTTTTTTTAAAAATACTTTTGGGAAAATCTACTCTCTTAACCACTTTTACTTGTTACATTTTGCTTCTCGAGAGTCAAACTACATGAAATTTAAAAATATCCAAAAAATATTTTCTCGTCACATTAATATAAAAAGAATTACAACTTATAATATTTTTTATATAATTTCTAAATATCTAAATATCTAAATTTTAATTTTAAAAATTAATCTTATTCAATTTAGCATAAAAAATTAATCAAGTTGACTCTCAAAAAATATAAATAACAAGTAAAAATGAAGTGAATGAAATACTATTTAATATTTATTTTCTCTAAAATATTTAACAAAATATCTCAAATTTTAATTTTTTTTTTCTACACTTTAAATCTTCCAAAATGTTGGCCAAAAAGGCTATAATTATAGACTTTCTAAAAAAAAAAAAACCAGAAATACTAACTTCTCTTTCCCTTTTCCCTCCGATATATATATGTATGTCCACTTCTTCTTCCCTCGCCGTATAAACTACTTTCTCTCTCCACTTTCGTACCCAATCGTCTTTATCTCTCTAAAACTTAGTTTTTTTCTTCTTCCAAGTTTAGTTTCTAATCTCCAAAACCCTCTGTATTTGTAAATTCATATATGATCAGCGTTGTGTTAAGCAATTGAAAATTTTATTCCTTCGTTTAGCAATGGGTTCTACTTCAATGGACGCCGGAGGAAGTTCTCCGGTACCGGAACCGACACCGGCGCCGATGGCTAGCTCAAATACGCTACCACCTTTTTTGATGAAGACTTATGATATGGTTGATGACCCGAGTACTGACAAGATCGTTTCGTGGAGTCCTACCGACAGTAGCTTTGTGATTTGGGATCCACCGGAGTTCGCCAAGGAGTTACTGCCTAAGTATTTCAAGCACAGTAACTTCTCCAGCTTCGTTCGTCAGCTGAACACTTATGTATGCATTTCTCTTGGTTTTAGCTGAGTTTTTTTCTGATTTAACTTTACTCGTTTTGGGTTCTTTGGTGATTCGTAGTTCTATGCTTAGCATCTTTTGAATTTTTTAGCTGAAATGTTTTGGGTGTGCTTTGGTTGATTGGAAATGCTAAGCTTTATGGTGTCAATCTTGTGATCGGAAATGTTTCAATTTAAGTAGAAAGAAGATTGTTATCGAAAACCTTTCAATTGATAGCGACAATATTTTATATGGATTCTTTTTGTCTTTGATTAGTTGAAGTGTCATTTCACAACATATATTTGATTGCTAGATTTTTAGTGGGTGTTGAAGTGTCTGACCAATCTCTTCAACACACGCCGTCACATCCTGAATCTTTTCATGGGCAAGCACATGGAAATTCTTTTAAGCAATGAGTGGCGGTAAGACTTGATCCCCAACCTTTGTTTGCTCTGCTACCATGCTCAATCCTATCTAAAAGCTGAAACTATTTTTATTCAGACAGAATTTCAAAATGAGCTACGAGTTTTGGACATTTGTTTCTCCAGATAGTGTTACAACTGAAAATGGGTAGTCAATCAGCTTGCAATCCCTCTAGGATATGTAGAGTAAATTTTCTTCTGAGAGATGGCCATTCTTGAGGTGACTGAGTAATCTATATCCCCAAAAGTATTTGAGTCATCGCAACTCTTCCGTCTAGAAGTGAGTGAAATTATCAATGTATACAGCTAAATGGGGGCAGTATTTGATGTTGATAGGAGAGAGAGCAATTCAACATGCTAGGTTCAATCCAAATTCACGTTCTACTGTTGTGGACTGAGAATGCAGAAATAATGTTGACGTGACACATACGATGATCTCTGCACATGTGGCCTGTGAAGTTACGAATCAGTGAGTGATAGGGATAGCCACATCACATGTGGGTGCGTACATCAAAGAACAGTGAGCTCTTTGGTTCACTATGTTAGTCTCATCGATGTGAAGCTCCTAATATGTCATTCACCGACTTGTTGATGAGACTAAAACAATTTTTTTTAGACTATAAATGAACCGCCTCTTAAACTTGCCAGATAACTTCAACGATGAGTGTATTGCCTAGACTCGGATGTCTTTCCTCCTTATCTTTGATACCTAGTTAAAAAAGAGACGAGCAGGGAGAAAACTACTTGTTTTTATAATCAAAACTCAATACTAAGTGGTTCCTTATATAGGAGCTATTAGACAATTCTAGTAAGAGCGAGGTTGTTAAGATGTGTTCTTTCCAAATGCATCCTAAGATTGCATTACTCTTAAGCTTCCATCTCATCATGTCTACTTGTTCTTAAGGCTGTAGATATTTTCCTGTTCCGTTCTGCCTAAAAGTTGATTAGGAGATAAGGTGCTACTTTGAGTTTGAACGGAGCTCTATATATTTGTAGATTTTCTTTGGGTTTTTAAGGTAAAGTTTAGCTAGTTATTGTGATTATGTGAAGTCACTTGTGAAATATCCTTTTTCTTTTCCTACTTGACTAATTACGACATGTTAGGGTAATACTTTAATAGTGAACCTCTAGTTCTTTTTAATATTTCTCTTTCTTGTTCTACAAACAGGGCTTTAGAAAGGTTGGTTCGGACCTCTGGAAATTTTCTAATGATGGATTCATAAGAGGTCAAAAGCATCTGCTTAAAAATATTAGCAGGCGCAAGCCTGCTCATGGACAGAGTCAGCAGCAGCAGCAGCAGCAACTGCATGGTCAGAGTGCGTCGGTTGGGGCTTGTGTCGAGGTTGGAAATTTTGGGCTTGAGAAAGAGGTTGAGTGGCTGAACAGGGACAAGAATGTGCTTATGCAGGAGCTGGTTAAGCTGAGACAACATCAGCAGACTACCGATAATCAGATGCAAACCATGGTGCAGAACCTTCAGATTATGGAGCAACGGCAGCAACAGATGATGTCTTTCCTTGCAAAAGCTGTTAACAGCCCCGGATTCTTCGCACAGTTTGTACAGCAGCAAAATGACAACAATAAGCGCAAGATGGAAGGAAACAAGAAACGCAGGATTAGACAAGATATTCCTTCAGATGATCATTCTGTTAGCCCTGCTGATAGACAGCTTGTGAAGTACCAACCTATAATGAATGAGGCAGCGAAAGGAATGCTCAGGCAGATACCGAAACTAGATTCTTCTCCTAAGTTAGAGAACTTCAGCAACAGTCCTGAAAGTTCACCGATTGGTGATGCATTCGATGGCAGAAGTAACAATCGAATTTCAGGAGTCACTCTTCAGGAAGTTTCACCTGCTTTTTCGCAGCCATTTGCAAGTGCAACTTCAGCTATTGCAGGACAAAGTTCATTGTCTGCCAACATTCAGTTTTCAGAGAGCAGTTCCCTGGTTGGAGCTCAAGATTTGCCACCTATTTTACCGTTTTCATCAGATATGATTATGCATGTGCCCTCACAGTTACAAGAAATTGTGCCTGAAAACAATATGGATATTAATGGAACAGAGAGGGGCCATGATTCTTTCATGGATCCCACATTGTGGGGAAATGGAAAATTGCCATTGGAAAATGATATTTTCCCCCCCGACCTTCAAATCAAGTGGGAAAGTGCTTTGATTGACGATATTGGAGAGCCTCCTAGTGTGGGTGATCCCTCCTGGGAAAAGTTTCTTCAAAGCCTATACCCTACTGAGACAGAAGAGATGGGCTCGGTTGAAATAGAAAATATTAAGACTACTGAAACAGAGCCGCTAGAAAATGGATGGTACAATGTTCAGCACATGGAACATCTTACTGAGCAAATGGGGCTACTAACATCTAACGCTAAAAAAGTATGATCAGTCACCGAAGAGATGTACCTGAGGTAATCCAGAAATCTCATCTCTTAGTCGATTGGGTCACGGGAAACTTCCCATAAGATAGTAGCTCTAATACCTATTTTCACCTTTGTCACTGGATTCCTTTTCATATATGGAAAAGCTTCATGATTCATCTGGATAAGTCTTATGGAGTTCACCTCCATTTTTTTGTTTCTTCCTTACATAAAGCTGAATCGATCCACCATGCTCAATGCCTAAATCTATGTCGGACACTTCCTTTTTCCCTTTTTAATTTCTCCCTGTAAGCTCTCTGGTCATTTAATAAGTACGTAGAAGTTGCAGAACTTTTGATGTTGTTAACAGGCAGATGCCTTAACCCTTCTTTGTGCTAGTCTGTTAGCAAGTAATTTAATACTAGAAGTTAATCAGATTCTCAGTCTTCAGTACAATTAAGTTTCTCGGGCGGCAATTGGAAAGGAGAGAACTCATCCTGCATGTACCAAGTCAATGCAAGATTGAGATCCGTAGCTTGCTGGGGATCTTTCACTGCAGTGATTATAAGAGAAACAACTTGGTTTTAGTTATCCATTTTCATGCTCGCGTGTTTGGCAAAACTCTGAACATTTTCCAAAAAATATTTTTTGAAAAAATGACTCATCTTGTGAAAGATATCTTCAGGTATTTGGTCGGAGACCAGAAACTACTTTTCAAGTAAAAATATTTATAGAAGATTACTTTTTTTTTTGAGATGGTATATTTATTAAGAAAACTATAATGTGGCAAACCGAAAGTGTTGAATTTTTTTGAGTATTAAAGATTGATTGCAATGTCTTTTAAGTGTTGGTTGGAGCACTAAGAGTTGATATAGTTGGGAAGGAAAATGACTTCTGTCCAAAAGTAAGGGTAGTCATTTTCCCCCTTTGGGTGGAAGATGTTTTCCTTGAAAATTATTTCTTGTAACCCAACCCCAGAAAATGACTTTCGAAATTTCTATGATGTTTGTTTTTCTCTTTTAAAAATTCCTTTAGCCTTGTTTTCGTCTAATTTCGTCAGTAAGTTCTATTTTATCATGCATTTTCCTTTATGATCACTCATTGTACTTTCTTTAGATTAAGTAATGTTTAGGTGATAATTTCCAGTTCTTCCATTAAGAGTAGTTTTTTCATACAAGTGTTTCATTAGACATAACAATGTTTTCTTCCCAGCACAACTAAATTTAGTTAAATCGGAAAATAAGAAAATAATTGAATTCAGTTGGGAACAAGCAACTGTTTCGCTATTATTAGAAAGATATGCGATATCCAAGTAGTATTACACAAAATTTGTGTTCTGTAAAATAATAATACATCAGCAGCAGTCAATAAGTGCTTAATTTGTATCCTTAAACTAGGTCATGAAGTAATAAATGCTTCTTAGGTACTGGATCTGTGCAACCAAAAGGATTGACCCTTGCTGTCCTCCGCTGAGTTTCAGGCATCTGAGTTCATATAGCTTGCTGAATAAATGGATGCTGGAGTAGCAGTTCCGACGTCCATCTTCTTAGAGGATCCTTTATCAAACGCTTGTGTAAAAAATCATTGGCCATCTCAGAAACATTACCCCGAATCATAGGGTATTCATTCATAATCTGTAGTGTTGCGATAAATCCAAACACGACTCCCAGTAATCATCTCTGCCACGGTGCAGCCCAGCGACCATATATCATAAGCTCTGTCATGAAAACCACTTGTCAAAGATTCTGGAGGCGCGTAAATTAAAGTCCCTCGATTGCTCAACGTACTTGCAGTCATATATGCCACTCCTTTGGGAACTCTCAACTTCAAATTGTGCATCCCACCACGTTCAGCATTATCGAAGACCAAAACATTAGCAGGTTTAATATCACAATGAACCCACACTTTCTTATGTATGTGTTGAATACCATTTAAGATTTGATATGTATAGAAACCTACTTCCAATTCTGACATCTTTCTCATTCCTCTCTTGTAATTGTTGATCAAATCATGGAGTGATCCACCAGATGCATATTCAA
>JAJOOS010011048.1:0-11912 GCA_029582725.1 Solanum chiquidenum | reverse complement strand
AACAAGTCTATCTTTGACCGTAAATTTTTCATATATCTTTTAAATATTTTGAATTATCAATTATTGTGACTTATAGTACTTTTTATGTAGTTTATAAATATATAAATTTCATTTTAAAAAATTTGAAGATTTCACGAGCAAATTCTCGGTCAAACTCAAACTGTTTGACTCTCGAAAAGCGAAATGTGTCACATAAATTGGGACAGAGGGAGTACATATTATTTTTTGGCATGAATTACGGAAGAAAATCAAGGAGGAGAAAATATTGAAGTGAGATATCTTAGAAA
This sequence comes from Solanum chiquidenum, assembly GCA_029582725.1. NCBI lineage: Eukaryota > Viridiplantae > Streptophyta > Magnoliopsida > Solanales > Solanaceae > Solanum > Solanum chiquidenum. The sequence goes on along the minus strand of JAJOOS010011048.1, from coordinate 11,625 downwards.
AAAGGGAAAAGAGTGTGAAAAATACTTCAATTTTAGTCGAAATTGTTGTTACGATACCAAACTTTATGGTGGACCTTTTACCCCCCATATACTATTTAATAGTATATTTTAAAGGTATATATGTGCCCATGTGGACACATTACTATTTAAAATGATGCAATATTTATGATGTCCACGTGGGGACATATATACCTTTAAAATACACTATTAAATAGTGAAGGAGGTAAAATGTCTTTTCCAAAGTTCGGTATTATTACATCAATTTCGGTCAAAGTTCAAATACATTTAAGACATTTTTCCCTAGAAAAAAAGATTAGGAAGAAAAAGTATATTGAGATAGGGGTGTGAAAAAATCGAACCGAAAAAATGTTATTGGGTTATTGCTATCGGATTATTGGGTTAATAAGTTTTTAATGGCTTTATAAAAAAAATTATTGGGTTATTGATTTGATATCGAATTTTAGTATTGGGTTATTGGGTAAATCGATAACCCATTAAGACGATAATAATTTACTACTATACCTTCGTAAATATTAAATATTAATAATTTAACATAACTACACACTATATCAGTAATCTACGTACACTACGGTCTACACACTTCACACATCACACATCACAATACTTCTACTTCACATAAAAAATTCATATTATGTTTTGATTGCAACATGTAATTGTAGCCTTCGTACTACGTCTACTCTTATTGATACAATTTCTCATTATATTTCTTGTTTCACTATACCAAAGTATTTACAACTGATTTGCTTGTCTCACTATATCGTGCCAAATTGTTAGAGAGTGAGAAATCATATATTTATTTTATAATCATTTTCTTATTGGGTAAACCGAAAATCGAACCGTTAATGACCAAAAACTGATAAACCCGAAAATCGATAAAGAATATCTTATTGATTTGTTATTGATTTAGCTTATATAAAAATCGATAAATCGAACAAAAAATACATAAAATAGAACCGGACCGACCAATACACACCTTATTTTTTAGAGGCGAAATGGTCTGGTGGACCCTTATACTTGTATCAGTTTGTATTCTGAATCCTTCTACTTACACCTTTGTCATTTGGACCCTTAAAATCAAATAAAATGAAACTTTTAAACCCCTCCAACCATGTGTGTAGCTCACTCTCTTTTATATAATTGACATGTCATATTCACGTCACATATATTAATGCCACGTCATAATTATTTCATAACTATTTTTTAAAAATTATTAATCAAAATTATTTAATAAAATATAAAATAATAACATTTTAATTTATTATTGACATTTCTAATTCTCCCTATTTTCACTATTTCACTACCAAAAGAAAGCCATCACCGGTGACGCCATTTTTGCCGGCAAATCACATATACTTTCTCCCATAAGTAGTAATCTGGAGCCTCGCCTTGGTCAATGAAAGTTCCTGAGACCATTAAGGCAGCAATAGCCAAAGGCAAATTGGACAAAATCCCCAAAACTTTTCTAGGCAATTTCTTCACAATCCCAAAATCAACAACACCGTTCTTCGTCTCCTTCACCTTCTTTCCATCATTTCCTACAGACCCTTCTTCCAATTCAACAACTGGTGGCGCCACACCATCAGAACCTGGAACTGAAATTAGTCTCTTTTCCTTGCTGGGTTTATTCCCTTTTACTGTATTGAGCTTACATGTAAGAGTAAAAGCAAAAATACGGCCTTTGTTGCTGTAAACACCAAGAATTCGAGAATTGTGGATAAATGGACGAACCTGCTCGTTACACCTCCATACATGGACTGAAGCAAACCTCTTGCCTCTGCAAATTTTTACCCCCCAAAACTCCAACATCAATAGACTCTCAAGATTTCATCAAGAATCTCACTTGTGCAACTTCCTCCCTCACCCGTCTTCATCTCCATCGCATACCATCACTATTTTTCTTTCCTCCTCCAACCTCCACAGTAACAACAACCTAAGCTACTGCACAATCAGATCTGGCCCAACTTTTCGTTAGAGGCAAGTACTTCTTGTTCTTGTAAACTTCTCTAAGAGCTGACTTTTGCTTTTGTGAGATAACAGTCAAAACTTGTGCAATTGACAACCTTACCACCTTGATTTTGGATAGCTTGTTAGGAGCACCACCGGTGACCTTTGCAACATGGAGAAAAGCAAGCTTCGCCTTCAGATCCTTCAACTGAGCCAAAAGGTCTGTATTCGACTTGTCCTCAACTTATGAACCTTTATTCTCGCCATGGCTGCTGCTCCTTTGAGGTTACTGCTCAGACGACGATGGAGATTGGAAAGCAATTAAGCTTGGAAGAAGAAATAACTTTTTAATTAATTGTTTTTTTAAAAAATATTTTTTTTATAATTTTAATATTTTTTTAACTTAAAAAAGTTGTTCACTCGATTTAAGATGTGTGAAGTCACACACTTTCGCCAACTCAGCCATCTTAAAAACACATAAACTTGGTCAATGGTCAGAGGGATTTGTTAAATCATGTTTTATTGAGTTTAAGGGTCTAGATGACAAATGTGTAAGTAGAAGAGTTCAAAATACAAACTGATACAAGTATAAGGGATCCACCAGACCATTTCGCTTTTTTTAGAAGTAGAAACACTACAATTAGTACTTAACTACTTATAACAGTTATTGTTAAATAGGAGTAGTAAATTTATATTTTTTTCTCCTAATAAATTATCTTCAATTGAAGGAAAAATTATGCATAATGATAAATATTTATAGTGTATTATTTAATTATGCTATAGTTTAAGATATTTTTGATTCATGGTTATATTTTCTTAAATTTTGCTATGAATTTGTATAATTTGGTTCCTGATTTTATAAATTCAGAACGAATATAAATTATCCTAGCTATTTATATACAATTTATTGATATATTTAATTTGTATCAGTTATGAAAAATTCATAATAAATTACCATTTTTGTATATTGGTAAACGAAATATCCAAACAAAATTTTGAAAAATTCCTAAATGTGTAAATACACAATTTGTATATACTTACCATATTTGTATATTGACAAGCAAAATATATAAACAAAAATAACCATATCAAACACAAATATAACTTTGAAGCATAATTAAACTTTAAAAAAAATAAAATTGAAATCCTTTTATTGATGACTCACGAACAAAGGAAATACACATTCACTTGGGCCTATTGCCCAAGTCTTTAATGACAAAACGAAAAAAAAAAAAAATTAACTACCGACTTTCTGACGTGTAATTAGACAAACGGTAGCTAAAGAAACTTATTAAGTTTAATTTCTACTAAAAATTTCTAAAAATTAAACCCTATAAAATTTTGGACTAATTTCGCGGGTCCATTTTTTGCGGCGACTAGAGGCGGTGCGAAAGGATTTAAAAAAAACCCAAATAGAAGAATAAACCTTCAGTAAGCTAAAATTTTGCCGCGTCGGCTGCTGCATGCAGAAAATACCATGCCAAAGAGAGGACGCAGCGGCGGTAGGTGGCCACTTTCCGGCAAGCTTCGCCGGCGTATTGTATCCTGTAAGAACAATTGCATCGCCGATGAAGAACTCGTTGATCACCTCCATAAATCTTTTCGGGCGGACTATTATAACTTACAGCTACAGCCGTTCACCAGTCAGGTTCAAAATATTCTCCAATTGATTAACCCTCCGATAAAGAAGCCAAAAACAGACGGTACTGAGCAGATTTTGGATGGTGATGGAGAATTGTCGACTCTAGCGAGCATCTCTGAAAGTGATGACTCTTACTCTTGCGGAGAAAAGCCCGATTTAATGCGGATTATGCTTCGAAATACTTATAATCAGAAGGCAAATAGTATTCCCAAGTCAAAACGATGCAAATAGCATTTCCAAGTCAATTTTTTTTGAATACGATGTGATTCATGATAGCAATGAGGATGGAAAGGGGAAGAAGATTGATATGGTGAAAAGGGATTTGTCGAAGCTACTAGGGATTGGTGATAGTGATAGGAATGGTGGGCCAATGTTTAAAGATTTGGGCGGAATGGATGAGGTGTTGGAGGAATTGAAGATGGATATTATGGTTCCACTGTACCATCCTCAGGCGACAAGGTATCTCGGAATTAGGCCTGAGTCAGGAGTACTTTTCCATGGACCACCCGGGTGTGGGAAAACAAAGCTAGCTCATGCTATTGCAAATGAGGCTCGAGTTCCATTCTACAAACTTTCTGCTACTGAGTTGGTCTCTGGAGTTTCAGGTGAAACTGATTCTTTCATCCTTCTTAATAGTGATTCTATCTTTGCAAGCATAATTTATCAGAGAATTGGTAGGAAAATGTGTGGTTTATTACTTCTTTTCTTGTGTTTGGTATATAAGCAACAATTATTATTCAAATATTGGTGTATAATCTAGACAAATATTATGAGAGTCGAGGGTGGAGTTGGTGGGGATAGGTCTACAGACTACAAGGGTGGGGAAGATGAGGGGTGTTTGGAGGGCGGAGAGGACAAAGTCAATGTGGAACATCACCTGTTTAGGGGAAGTCATTTTCCCCATTTTCAAGAAACTTCTTTTTTCGAGAAGAAAGTTTTCCAACATGAGAAAATTGGAAATATTTTATGAAAAAGTAATTTCGAACACACCCTAACTATTTGATGTTTGATTTTGTTCACGTTACTATTTTCTATTAGCAGACATTTTGTAGCATAGTTACTAATATTTGAACTTTTGAAGCCTTTTCTTAAGTTTAACTTCCCTTAGAAAATATTTATGCTTCCAAGGAATGGGGGTGTGTTTTCTTATTGTTGTCATTTTACAGTCTTCTCTTTGGGTGTTTATTGTTCTCTCGAGGCATTCTAATTGAGGTGTTCTCCATTTCAGGTGCATCAGAAGAGAACATAAGGGAACTGTTCTTAAAAGCACACAGGACGGCACCATCTATTGTGTTTATTGATGAGATTGATGCAATTGCTTCCAAAAGAGAAAATGTACAGAGAGAAATGGAGCGGCGCATAGTAACACAACTGATGACATGCATGGATGAGTCACATAGACCTGTAAAACCTGATGATAATGCAAAGGGAACTACTTTACCTACTGATAAAAAAAATACTGAAGCAGAATCAGATGATGAACCTGGTTATGTCCTAGTAATTGGGGCCACAAATAGACCTGATGCGATTGACCCAGCATTGAGAAGGCCAGGAAGATTTGACCGTGAATACGCCTTGGGTATTCCAGATGAAAATGCAAGGATGCAGATTTTGTCTGTGCTTACTCGTAACCTAAGAGTTGAAGGTGCATTTGATCTCATGAAGATAGCTACATCAACCCCAGGATTTGTTGGAGCAGACTTGGCTTCTCTAACTAATAAAGCAGGTAACTTGGTAATGAAGAGAATAATGGATGAGAGGAAGGTTGAGCTTTCAAGAGAATCGGTAGATGGTGAAGATGCCGAAGAATGGTGGAGAAAGCCATTGTCACCGGAAGAGAAAGAAAAGCTCAGCATTAACATGGCTGATTTTGAGGTATGCCGCAGAGAATCTTGATTTACCTTTATGTGACCCAACCTGTAAATTGCTGTATATATTTGGCATTTGGCATTTTATATCCTGTCACTCAAACTACAATGCTCCTCCCCTACACCAGCCTAAGCAAGTAGAAGAACCATGGTTTTTCATTTACATGTGCATGCAAAATTACCTTTTCTACTGTCTCAAAATTGCAGTGGTTGATTTTGAGTTTCACAGTTTAATATGTATAGTGAATTGCTTTACCCATGTTTTTAGTTCTCTTAGGAGTCATTTGGTGTGATGGATAAGAATAAATAATCCTGAGATAAAAAAATAATCCTGGGATAAAAATTTGATATCTTGTTTGGTTGCCATGTTTAGGATAACTTATCCCACCATTTATACCATAGTGATGAGATAAGTTATCCCGGAATAACTATCCCAGGATAATTACTATCCCAGGATAATTAATCCTTGCATAACTTGTCCCCAACCAAACGACCCCTTAATGTTTATAAGATTCACATGATAGTGCTCTTAAAGGATGATGCACCCTCCTTTAAAAAGGAGAGGAGGGTGCATCATCCTTTAAGAGCATTATCACATGAAGCTTATACGTGTTAAGAGATTTAAACCATGTGTATGTGGGTATAACGATCAATGAAATCTAGAATGGACCGTGGGAGAACAAGGTTCAAATTCCAACAAAGGCACAGAAAAGTTAGTTGATTTCTTTCCATATTTTAAAGTATTTGGTGTACGGAGTTACCCTGGAACTTTTCATGTGGAAGTAGCTGGTAGCCAGTGAATTAGTCAGGTGCATAGAAGTTGGCTCGAACACTACCATTATCGACAAGGTGGATTAAGTTTTGCATGTTTGATATATATATTTATCTTTTAGTGATCTCGTATCTAGTACTCTCTTTCTGTGTATGGGATAATCTTTCATATAAAACTGGAACAAGCTGTTTCATACAGCCTGCTAATAATCATATGATAATATGCAGGAGGCAGCTAAATTGGTTCAACCCTCATCTAGAAGAGAAGGTTTCTCCGTTATCCCAAATGTAAAGTGGGATGATGTTGGAGGCCTTGATCCGTTAAGACATGAATTTGAGCGTTACATTATCTGGCGTATAAAGAATCCTAAAGATTACATGGTCAGTAGATCTCTTAAATGTTTTCATATGCTTTTCTTTAATTCGGGGGTCTATGAGAAACAACCTCTCTACCTCCCAAGGTAGGGGTAAGGTCTGCGTACTCTCTATCCTCCCCAGACCCCACTTTCGGGATTACACTAGGTATGTGTTTCCTTTAGCAAGCATTCTTTTTAGGACCATGATAATCTTCTTTGTATCGTTCCAATTTTATCTAGAAATGGTCTAATTTTTCCCTTCAATTGAGATCTGTGTCCATCTCATGGGTACTTTTGGCCAAAATTATCCCTAATCTTTTTCTTTCTCAATTAAAAAAAGGCGGAACCCATCGACAACCCTTAAAGTTGGCATCAATTTTCACTTAAACACCTCAAGTACGCTTTGTTCATTTTAAACACCTCAAGTACAGCCCCGTTGTGTCATTTTGACCCTTTTTTGACAATCAGCTAAAATTATGAAGTGTGTGTAATACACTTGCGAATGACATGACATGATGACTAATTAGAAGTTGACATGTAGCATTTTAGTGTAAAAATAATAATTTTAAAATAAATTATAAAAAAACAACTATTTTTCAATAAAATAAATAAATAAAATTACCTATTTTGTACCACTCCCACCCCCACCTTACATCAGCCCATCCCCACCTTACCCCATCAGCCCATCCCCACCCCATCAGCCCATCCCCACCCCATCAGCCTTACTTCCGTCATTTTTGCCTCCCCAACCCTCCCACCATTTTTTGGTTATTCTTCCATTTTTCTTTAAAAAATCATTAGATTTTAATCTTTCTTTTTTCTTTTTTCGTTGTAAATTTGATTTTGAGAACCATTTTATCGATAGTGAGGTGAGATTCTGACAAATATGACATTCTTCTTATATTTTTTTTGAAAAAAAATGTGTGTTTTGTTCGAATAAATATTTTCAAAATTAGTGTGATGATTTTTTAAAATTTTGTTTTGTAAATATTTCTAAAATTAGTGTGATGATTTTTTTATTTTATTTTATCATATTTTGTAATGTTTTTCATCATGATTTTCCATGGTGGAAGGTGGAATAAGTGGTAGGGATAAAGAGTGAAGAAGAAGGAAAAAATTATTAAAAAATTAAAAAAAAAACACTCCTCGCGCGCTCAAAATGGGTGCAGCACACCCAATGTGTCAAATCAATAGAAAGTGTCAAAATGACACAGCGGGACTCAACATGAGGTGTTTAAAATGAACAAAGCTTAGTTAAGGTGTCTAAGTGAAAATTGGTGCCAACTTTAGGGGGTCACAGATGGGTTTAGCCTAAAAAAAAAAACACTCACATTGTTTGTGAATTTTTCTTACGAGTACATCAAGTATAAAACTTCTAAAAGCTGTTTCATATTTCAGGGTTTTGGGGTGGACTTGGAAACAGGATTCTTGCTTTATGGTCCCCCAAGATGCGGTAAAACATTAATTGCCAAGGCTGTTGCTAATGAAGCTGGAGCAAATTTTATACACATTAAGGTTCCTGCAAATTTCTATTTCCTAATGACTTCTTTTAAAAGTTTTGCACAACTGAGGCATGACATGTTTTCTCATTTACTGATCTCCATCCAGGGACCTGAGGTTCTGAACAAGTATGTTGGTCAAAGTGAGCTAAATATTCGGACAATATTTAACCGTGCAAGAACATGTTCTCCATGCATTGTATTTTTCGATGAGGTGCTTGTCTCTCTTTCCAACTTAAACACTCTTTGTTCTGTCTAATAGCCATCATCTTTTCATTTCGATGAGTTGGTCCACCTTTAAAAGCGCTGCAGAAGTTTTTACTCATTTTTATTTCCTTCGAATTTTTTACGTGCACCTGTAAGATGCTTTGTACAAAGTCTAATACATATTACGTTCAGTAGGAAAGATTGTTTTATAGTGTTGCTTCAGTACCCTAAATTATTAATGATAGAATAAGACAAATAGAAACTTTCAGAATTCTTGTGCACTTATAAGATGCTTGTTGCCAGACAGTCTAATGTATAGTGTACAGTGTTCAGACACGAAACTAAGTTTTAGTGATGTTTTTATTACATGAAAATAGTATACCACATAAAAAGATAAAAGAGCTTTTGTGAAAAACACATGATTGTCAACCCTTTTTTTCCTTCTTTTACATTTGTTTTAATTCGTGCATATTTCTACAGATGGATTCATTGACCACTGAGCGTGGTAAGGAAGGAAATGAGCCCGTTGAAAGGATTGTGACTCAGGTTTCTGTGATGGAGCATATGTTCTTGACAAAAGATGACATTGTGCTCTTCTTAACCTTTGCTAATGTGAAACTTTTCTAATTATTGCAGCTACTAACAGAACTAGACGGTGGTGAAGAGAGAAAAGGTGTTTATGTGATTGGTGCCACAAATAGGTTTTTTTCATTCTTCTGGATATTATGTGCATTTGTTTTATTGGAATGAAGATTCGAAGTAAATGATTCACGTCCTATTTTGGTCCTTATTCTTATTATCATGTTTGCAGGCCTAATGTCATGGATAAAGCTCTTCTTCGACCTGGAAGGTTAGGGAGATTCCTATATGTCCCTCTACCTACTCCAGATCAGCGTGTACTGATTTTAAAAGCTCTTGCCCGGAAAAAACCTATAGATTCTAGTGTCGACTTGGTGACCATTGGAAGAGACAATGCCTGTAAAAGATTCAGTGGAGCAGACCTATCCTCACTGGTTTGTTCTAACCGCTTGTTTTTCCTACCTTCACTACTCTCCCCGCGCACACACAAACACACACACACACAAAAAAAAACTGTAAGCGATGAAACTTGTCACATCTTTTTTTCATGGTTGGTACTTTTATCAAAGGTCTGTTTCCTTTATTGACTTTTACCAATTGCTTAAACGTGCTTAGATGAATGAAGCTGCAATGCTTGCACTTGAAGATACATTGGCAGCCATAGATACAGGTTGTGGTGACACATCATCGACTATCAAGGAGTCACATTTCAAACGGGCTTTGAAGAAAATTTCTCCGTCTGTCTCCAACGAGGTAAAGCTGATTCGGTGGCTGGGTATCATTTACAATTAAGGCACTTAATAATGTGCGCTACTCGCCTACTATCATGGTTTCTTATTATCCTTTTTTCTTTTTGGTGGATGCAGCAAATAAAATACTATAAGGATTTTAGAAAAGATTTCAGAGCGGCATAAAAGCCTTGCTATAAAAGGAAGGTGGCCATGGGAGAAATATTTTGGATATTGCTGTTTCCTGTGAATATGCTTTGAGCTATAGTTCTTTTATTCTTTTACTACTATTTTAGCAACATAATTCTTTGCACTTGGAAATATGCTAACCATAGTGTTATATGATGAAGCAATAGAGACTTCTGACCATTGTGGATGCTGTTGAATTCAATAAAGCAATCTCTTTCTGAAATTTTGAATATATAGTGCATTCTTTTTGAACACTTACTTAATTTGAGATTTGTCTAATGTTTGCCATCATTCTGTAATAGTTATGCAGAATTGGGCTAAAATTACCCTTAACGTATGAGAAATGGTTCTCGAATACCCTCCATCCATCTATCTATTTATCATCGACATCACAAGTACTACAGGCACTGTTCCATTAATTAAACTCGTTATGTATGAAAAATGGTTCTAGTTTGCTTTTCAGTTATGTATGTTTTGGTTACCCTAACAAAATAAGTCAGGCATGATATGGAAATACGTGGAGCTATAAGGCGCCATCAAATGTAAATTCAATTTTCACCAATCTCCAAGAAACATTCAACATGAAATACCCTTGGTTAACAAAAACAACTGGATGATCAGTTTCATCTCTTAACGGAGAGAGAAATACCAACCACCCGAGCTACATTGTTCCCTGTATTTCCCTCATCCTCATCATGTTTAGAATCAAGCGATAGCCAGTTGAAACCACCAAGTTCTTCTGAATTTGTCCCATCGGCGTTTGGGTGATATGATCCTATTTTACTTGTATTGATTTACTGCATTTGTTTTAGTTAATTCACAATTAGTTAGAGGTAGTTGGCGCGTGCTTTCAACTAGCTAGTTAGTTACAACTACAACTAACTTTCCCTCCATAATAGTTGAAGTCTAATTTGCTCTCACAAGTACTATTTATCAACCTAGACCCCAAATATAGTTTCTTAATTCGCTGCTTTGCCCATGCCCCTTCCTAATAATATTAACGTTATCATCAATCAACACAATTAGTGATTTGGCTAAATGTTTGCAACAAAAAGAAACATGCTAGTAATATTTTATTTAGATGACAACGACAACAACAAAATCCAGTGTACTGCTACTAATTACTGAGAAAGGCTAATAACTTAAACATTAACGAGGGCCAAACACAAGTTTTCACCCTTTCGGAATGCCCACAATTGCATCTTCATACCATTTCTCAAACCATTCCTTCTTACTACATCATTCCAGTGTTTAACCAACACATAACTTGAACTTGCTTTCCCATTGCTTTTGTTCATTGTCCATTTTCTCAGATTGATTTCACCTTTTTGATGCGCAGGTTCAATCAACATCACATTCATCTCACACATTTTATTAGCCTCATTGCGCCCATTCAAAAGTTGTTCTTCAGCAGGCATTAGAAACTGATTACTCATCTGCTTTTGTGGGATTGAAAACCTTCCCTCTGCTGGTTTAACATCCGTCTCGAATAGTGTTTTTTCAATGACCAATTTAGCTGATTCAAGTAAACCCCCATGGAATGTAATTAGATTCTTGAATTCGATACTCAATTCTCTGTTGATGATAACAACAGGAGGGGGAACGTCTAAAGCTCTAGCAACAGGTCTAAAATTGCCGTTGGCTTCTTCTCGTGATCTTTTTCCGTTAACGGGCAATGGTGCAGAATTACTACTACTTCCTCTGTTTTCCCTATTATCAGCCGCCTTATCTCTGTTTTCGAGTGATTCTTGATTGTTGACAGTGACACTAGCTGGTCTTACAAGTTTTGCAGCAATAGCAGACCAAATCGGTATGTTTCTT
>JAJOOS010011047.1:0-31778 GCA_029582725.1 Solanum chiquidenum | reverse complement strand
ACCTTGGAGACTAGGGTTCAAATCCCAACGGATACTATAATACTAGGTGATCTCTTTCCATTTGTTTAAGCCTTGGTGGGACAAAGTTACCTAGTACCTGCATTAGGAGGTAGTAGGTACCTGGTGGAACAGTCAAGGTGCCTACAAGTTGACCTGGACAACACTATGATAAAAACAAATATAATAATCAAGGATTTGTTACGTGGAGTGAGTTCTATTGACTGACAATGAACCTGTACATAATAGTTTTTGTAATTTTTTCTGGACCTTTTAAATGGGAACTACTTTAGTTTCCGAACCTGTCAAATTGTAAGATCTCGAAACATGCTGAACCAGCACCTAGTTGGTTAACTTGAAATCTTGTACCTTCATCTTCTTTGGTTAGTCCAGTTTCCACTAGCTGTGTTCAGCTAATTGTAATTTAGTACATATTGCTCCCACCGCCTTAATCTTGTGACGGTGTTTGACTTCGCACTGAGTTTAAGAAATTAAAGAAGACCTGATCAAATATATGCAAAGTTTATAACCTTCCCTATTTCCCCCCCGTAATTCATGTCAAAAAATATATGCAAAGTACCAAAAGCGCTATTTTAAATGAGTGGTGGTAAAAGTTCCACATGTCTTTCATTTTTGAGTGAGTGGTGGTGAGTAGCCTGACTAGTCTTGTCATTAAGGGTAAAATGAGGATGTGAAGATTAAGTAGTTTCCAAAAATAAAAAGGTCTCAATTTTTTTTGGGAGAGACTGTAAAGTGTGTCATATAAAATGGGACAGATGCAGCTGAAGGAATACGACAAATATGGCAGAGGTTGACTATGCATCCTTGGGCCGGTGTCCAGTCAACACAAGAAATTGGAGCTGTTTGCAACCCTTCTTCTTTCCCCTACCCTTCATCTGTCCATGTCTTTAAATCTTTGTTCTTTTAGAGCATATAGAGGATTTGGCTTTGCCGTTTATGAAATAAGAGTTGAGCCTTCTATCAGATCTATGCACCACTATGAAATGGGTCTGAAAGATAATTATCTTCTGTTAAGTTCTTGTAGACTGATAGAATTAACCACCTTTGGTATGAATGATATATAGCCATCAATGTTTTTTGAACTGCACTTACTTTGTAATGGTAAATTGAAATTTTCGCTTTGTTCTGCTTGATATCACATTTTTACACCATTTAGTTGATGTTGGCCTGTTGCTTGCTGGTGCTGGTCATGATATCATGTTTCATCTATAGGCATTTCATGTGTAATTCCAATGGTCTATGCAGAGTGTGCATCATTATCAACTATCCCTCGTGGTAAATGGTACTGCAAGTATTGTGAAAGCATGTTACAGAGGGAGAAGTTTGCGGAGCGCAATACGAATGCCTTAGCAGCCGGCAGGATCTCCGGCATTGATCCTATTGAGCAAATAACAAACCGTTGCATTCGTTTTGTCAAGAATGCAGAAGAGGCAGAATTTATTGCATGTGTTTTATGCAGGTAGTATTTTTTGTTTGGGTAAGAGCACATCGTGGCCGAGCACTTAGGTTTGTCAGTTTGATCCAGTATGTCATATCTTTTCTGTCTACAGAGCTTATGACTTTAGCAAGTCTGGTTTTGGTCCACGGACTGTCATCCTTTGTGACCAGGTTTTCCTCTGCATTCCTTGTATCTGTGTCTTATTCAACTAAATATATGAACTGAAATGCTTTATCCGTCATTTGTTTTTCAGTGTGAGAAAGAGTATCATGTTGGCTGCTTGAAGAAAAGCAAGATAGCAGATTTAAAGGTGCATGCATTTGCATTTTAAGATTATTTCATGAATTGGTTCTTTTCATAGACCTATGTACTTGCTTTCGCTTTCCTTTATTAATATATATTTTTAATTATTATTTTCGGTTTGGTTGGGGAGGGGGTTGAGACTTTTAGCATTAAAAGTTAATGCTTGTTGCATCACAGGAATTACCTAAAGGAAAATGGTTCTGTAGTGTGGATTGCAAGAGGATCTATTCTGCCCTGCAAAATTTGCTTAACTCAGGAGAAGAGAGGTTGCTTGATTCTTGTTTGGATGCAGCAAGGGTGAAGGAAAAACATAACAGTTTGGTTGCTGTTGGTGAATTTGATGTTAGATGGAGGCTTCTTAGTGGCAGAATTTCCTCTCGTGAAACCAGAAGGCTACTGGCAGAAGCTGTTTCTATCTTCCATGTAAACATTATCCCTGATCATTTATTTCGATGATCACCAAAAGCTTGCTCTCCACTTCATATTATGGGGTTGGGGTTGGTGGGAAAATATGTATCTCATGCTCTTTTTTGTGTCAGTGCCTTGTGTCATTCTGTGACTGGTTTGTGAATGGTTTGAACATATTCAGAATTGTTGCTGTTGCGCTTCTGTGCACATCAAGAATTGCTAATGCAGGAAAGCATGTCATGATGTTATATCTGCATATCATTTGAATTTGCTGTTCTGATACTTCCTATTTCATCGAAACCAGCTTTTTGTTTGTGGAGTTTCAGATGACTTACTATTTAATTGATGTGATTGGCGATTACTTTTCATTTTACCCTCATTAATAAGATGACATTCATTACATGTATTTTCTCAATTTTCTGTGGAAGTGTCTTTCAAGAATTTCTAGATTATATCTTTCATTGCATGTATCAGCTTTGAGGAAAAATGTTATCATCAAGGTTTTCATTATTGACTTTTCAGGATGGTTTCGATCCTATTGTTGATTCAGTAACTGGACGTGACTTCATTCCTTCTATGGTTTATGGGTAGGCTTTGTTCTCCTTGTTATTCAGTGTTGGTTTTTCCATTTAGTTTCATGATTTGTCTAATCATGAGGTTTTTTTCCTTGCACCTTCTCTTACTTCCTGCAGAAGGAATATTAGGGGCCAAGACTTTGGGGGCATGTATTGCGCTATATTGACTGTAAAGTAAGTATTGCAGTATGTTCTCTTAATGCTTTTGATAGTTTAAATATATTATGATCAAATAACTGAAGTTCTTTGGCTGATCAATGCAGCTCAACAGTAATATCAGCAGGGATCCTCCGGATTTTTGGCCAGGATATGGCAGAACTCCCTCTTGTGGCAACCCGTGTTGGTAGCCAAGGCAAGGTATAGCAATGAAGCTACTCTCAGGATGTTCCTGCTGTCATGCCTTTTTGTTTTATGTTATTTTATGTTTTGTTGCTTTGCTAATTTCTTGCAATACTTCATTAGGTTAGCTAGAATTACATCTTCCAAAGCCAGTTAATCACGGGTCAAATTCAGAAGGGTATTGCCTTATGTTTATATGCATTTAGGCCTTTTGGTAGAAGAGTTGCATAATCTATGAACAGCTTTCCGACAGGAAGCAAGACAACTTTTATTGCTTGGTCATTTATTACCAATGCTGTATTTTTGAAGAACTTGAATAAATGGTAGATGTAGTTTGAACAAGTCGACCCAACAATTGCTGACCACTGCGAGACTGTCACCTTTGGCTGGATTGTTGACCTGTTCTTTTAGCTTTTTACTTTTTCGTTTTGAACAGACGTTCCTTTTTTTAATTTTGAACTTTAAAGTGATCTATAGAATAAGAAATGAGGCTTTGACAACGGAATCAACAATTTTGTGGAATCTAATATTGTAATTACCTGCTAAGATTCACTTAAAGAGCTACCCACTGCCCTTCGTGTCTGTCGTGCCATGGATGGTGACGCTAGTATTTGCAGTGTTAGCCCAGGGCTAGAAATGGTCTAGCGCACTGCTGTTGAGGACGACGAATGCAGAGCGTGGTGATTTGTTATAACCCTATTGCAATTTTTCTATGCAGGAGAACCACCTCAATAGATATCTTTTGGGGTGTGGTTCTCCCTGGGTTGTATCAGATACAAAAAAACATTCTATTACATTTAGGAGAAGCTTTCTTATTAGAAGTGTATCTTATAAAAGATAATTTCAATGTTCACAGGGATACTTTCAGTTGCTGTTCTCCTGCATAGAAAAATTGCTTGCATTTTTGGGTGTGAGACGCTTTGTACTCCCAGCTGCTGTTGAAGCTATGTCGATTTGGACTAAGAAATTTGGATTCGAGGAGTTAACACCAGATCAGGTTTGTTTTCGCATGTTATTATGCTGGTGCATCATATCCTCCCTTTGATCGCTAAGCAGTTTGTATTCTTTGCAGCTCGTCAGCTACAGAAAAACTTGTTGGCAAATGATTAGCTTTAAAGGCACATCTATGCTGGAAAAAATGGTTCCTAAATGTAGAATCATTAAACAAGGGGAAGCTGAAACTGATGTTCCAGATGAGTAGTTTGACACCCTATGATTGAAGTTAAATCCCATTTGTAGATCCATTTTTTCAAATTACATGTATATTTCTATCTTATTTATCACAGAGGGTAAGTAGTAAGTAGCTAGCAACTATTACAAATGAGATGTAGAGTATTATATTTGTGTAAAAAGATTCTACAACTCGAGCATATGTTGAGTTTGATTTTATGCTCCTCTCTCCCCGTCCTTACTCAGAGGTTCGTTATCTATTTTTCTCTGAAACGTCATATGAAAATGATTTAACAGTTCAAATCAATTGGTATCAAGCTTGACAGTGGACTTTGATATGAACAATGGAGCTTTGGTTCATTAATTCACATGTATATTATAACATAGGTTTTGTTCTACATTGTCGAGCATTGGTCGATGACAGTATTGTGGGTGACGGCCACCATATTATGTGTTTCTTCGTTTGGTCTTGTCTCCAACGATTAACCTATTCAGTGCATGTGCTTAGCCGGCCACACATTACTTGAAGCTTCCATAAACACATTGTTATTTATTTTGTTGTAGCGGAAGTTATGGTGCGAATTAATCTAATCAAATTAAACTTTGAAGATTAGTCATTTCACTCCTGAGAAGTGAAACGTGATAACTATCTTGAAAAGAGTAGATATAATAAGTTGAGAATTGTATGAAAGATATGGATTTTCTTTAGAATTTTATGGGGTTACGACCTAATTGATACTTTCAATGTTCATTATCACAAGCTTTTGACTTAACGTTTATGCTAATCAGACTCAATATTTCTTCCTCGAGAGCTTTGAAATTGTTATTATTAATATGAGAAAGGGAAACTGCGTCCTGCAAAAGCAATGTCGCTATACTTTAAGCAAATATAATAAGATCACAATGATAAATGAGGAAGCTTCTCAAGCATTCTCAAATTAATAATAACCACCATTATTTTCTATATGATTCTTTAACTATTATAGTTTGTTCCCTGATTTACTTGAGCCGAGGGTTTATCGAAAACAATCTGTCTATTTTATGAAAATAAACCTTCAAAAGGTAAAAATAAGACCACGTACATGCCAACCTCTAGACTCTGTCATGTCCATCCACCGGCAAAGGGCCGATCCTTCACTCTGAAAAGTCAAAATCTGTCATATAAGCATGCATCTAAGTAAAGCTTTCATCATGAATTCACACCTAATTTATTTTAAAAAATAATTAACTAGTAATATGTATCAGCAGCATAACTTTTTTTTTAACGTAATTAATGTATTTTTAACATATTATATAAATAACCTATATCAACTAACATGTTAATAATCTCTCATTCTTTATGAACCGTTACTTCTAATTAGTGATAAAATCATAATTTGCACAAGGAAATTCAAAGTAATAAAGAAAAAAATACACAAAAAAAGCTAAGTAATTCAACATGTAATATATATACATAAATGAAATATTTTGATCTATCTAAGCCGTGTAATGTTTCGATGAGTGAGTGTATATTGACTCCCTAGACAAAGATGACTCCTCAATGGTGTATAATTATGTTTTAAGTGATTTATTAGTGTAAAATACTTTTAATATATCATTGAAACTCAATTGGAAAAGGTAATTAAATTAAATAAATTTTTATTACATAGTTTCTTGGCGTGTCCATTATCTAATATCCACTTTTTCTTGCTACCCATATCTTAATTCCATCATGATCTTTCATCTTTTTTCTTCATCACTAAAATTGTATTGGCATCAATAATCATGATTTTGACTAAGAAAAACTGCGGTGAAATGGTAAATACTTCTTCATCTTCAATCAGAAGTCCCATGTTATTCAATCTTTAGGTATATATAGAACCATCTTTTGACTTTTGTAAGGAAATATTTACCTGATGCGAATTCAGAATTAGTCCAGCCCCAATACAGATACCGAACAGCGAGTAATAATTAAACAAAAAAATTGAATCATGACCAATGACCCTTTGTCCACACTTTTCTTACCTCCTACGTCAACAAATAAACAATGTCCATGCTTTCATTATATCCCACACATGTTCATAACTATTTTAAACTCTTTAAATCCACCATAAAAAAAGTACAACCAAAACAACACATCAAATCAAAATATACACTAAACTATGAATAACACAACTACAAGGACCATTTTTTTTTGGTCCATTTCCTTTACCATTTTACTCTCTTCCATCATTTTTCCTCTATATTCCAATTACCAAACAAATAATGATAATTTTCTAAATAGGGTCATAGAAAAAAGTGGTATACAAGATTTCCTTTTTGTCTTTGATGAAATTACAAGATCATTATTATTATTGCAAAGTTCTAAATGTGAAAATTCCAAATGGAACTCAAAACTTATATCATTATATGGAGTTTCTCATGTTTTAACAGTGGATTTAAATGGTTGTGGAAATTTCAGCAGTATACAAAAGGCTGTGGATTCTGTTCCTGATGATAGCTCTACTAGAACACTTATTCTAGTTGATTCAGGCACATACAAGTAACTTTTTATTTTGCTTATTTTTCCTTTTTATATATATTGATCGGAGTTTAACTCATATACATTGATAATATAAATAATTTTTACTATATCATATTAATTGATATGACTTATTGTAACAAGTAATCTACCTTATTTTAAGATTGTACATCCCACTTTTTAAGGAGGAATAACGATAGTCGATAGATACATCTTTTGAACGACCTGATATATAGTGACCTGATATATAGTGAAGGAGTCTTTATAGTGTCAGACGAATATAGCCTTTTGGATAAGGTTCATCTAAACCCAAAACTTTCGGGCATAATATGAATATATGTGCCTCTTAAAATCTCAACAATACAATTTTAACAATACAATGAGTTAGGTGATAAGAATCTTAAATATTGAACTTATTAAATTTAAATCATGAATTCGCTCTATATAGCATCGGTGTATACAAATTGTATTCCATTTGAGTTTGTAAGGAAATTCAGTTGTAACTTATAGACACTACCAATATAAAGAAATTTGTTGTGATAGATAATTTGCTTTATTTTTTTGGTTACAAACTCTTTTTTTTTATGAACAATTACTTGTATTGATAGTGTCAAAAGTTATACACACTATCACTACATCAAAAATTATTTTTCGTGGTAATTAATTAACGGTAACAGGTTAGTTGTCGTTTATTTTTTTTAGAGGCAATTGACACTCTTTGTAAATATCGCTAAAGCCTATAGCGATGTTGGATCCAATGACAATTAACTAATACCGATAAATTAAAGACTTTAACACTTTTCGTTAATATACATAGCCGCTAAAAACTAGTTTTTGTTTTAGTGTATATACTGTATGTTACACTGTGAGTCAGTGTATACAAATATATTTTACTCTTAGAATCATAAGTTTAATTAATTGGAGTTTTACAATGCTATTAATTCTTGCAGGGAGAAAGTGGTAATAAACTCTAGCAAGATAAATTTAATAATACAAGGTCAAGGTTACCAAAATACTGCTATAGCATGGAATGATACTGCTAATTCTACTGGTGGAACTGCAAATAGCTTTACTGTTGCTATTTATGCTCCCAATTTCATAGCCTATAATATCAGCTTTCAGGTATACTAATTTTATTTTATTTTCATAATGTGATCAATCATATAATTTATTTATTTTTCTCATACAATTTTAATTGGAGATATTTTTTCACGAGTAATATTAGTAGATCCAATGTATGCTGCTGCTAATACTACTAAAAAAAAACTACTAAATTTAGCGTTGATCAATCGCTAAATAGCTCGTGGCTAACATGATTTTTTGACAATTGATATAGGATAAAATTTCATAATTAATGCATGTTTTTTATATAGATATATATAGGAGTCTATAGTCTCTGTTAGCTTGTTCTTAAAGTAATCGCGGTGTCAGATCAATTTATATATACATTGACTAATTTCAAGGTTATTTGCTATCTCCCATCAAGATACTCGATAAATTTGTCCACTAATACTTGAACATATAAGGCAGAAATCATCATCACCTATTATTTTTGCTTCAAATTTGAACATCAGACCTCATAATGGTTTGCAGTACTATAAAGAAACTATTACTTCCTTTGTCCATTTTTAATTGTCATGTTACGTTTTTCGAAAGTCAATTTGACTAATTTTCAAAGTTAAATTAGATTACATTAATTCGATATTTTAAACAAAAATTTAGATATTCAAAAAGTACTATAAATTCCAAAGTTTTGCATATCAATATGATGAAAAAATATATCGTAAAATGTCAGTCAAAGTTATTATCGTTTGACTCTAAAAAAAAAGAAACTATGACAATTAAAACTGGACATAGGTAGTATTATTCGTAATTTATATTGAATTGGAATAGTAAAAATTCATATAATCAACGTAAACTTGCTTGAAATTGAGGCGCAGTTATTATTATTTATTAATTAACCATGTTTTTTTTTTTGTGATTTTAAGAACACAGCTCCAGCAGCTTCACCAGGTGATGTTGGAGCACAAGCAGTGGCTGTAAGAGTAAGTGGAGATGAATCTGCATTTTATGGTTGTGGATTTTATGGAGCACAAGACACTCTTAATGATGATAAAGGAAGACATTATTTTAAAGAATGCTTCATTCAAGGATCCATTGATTTTATTTTTGGAAGTGCTAAATCACTCTATGAGGTACATTTATTAACGGGTTCGTTCGTGTATATAACTTAAATTCATTTATTTTTTGGTTTCGAATGAACTTATGTTGCTAGCCAATAGTGTTTACTTAGACCATGTATTTTAACAAATCATGACATGGATGAGCTAAACTTTTAACGGATGACATAAATGAGCCTAATTTTCTCAAAGTTCAATGACATATTTGAGCTTTTTCCTTTATAAACAAATAGCCGACTGAATTCAATGTTTACTTACCCTAGTCGGTATACATAAGTTTATGGGTTCTGAACTTGCTATTAAATTTGTAGTCTTCATAGTTACTGAATTCACAATTAAATATTTACACGTATTTGATGGTTTTCTTAATACAAACACAAAGTCTAAGCAAAAGTTACTAGGTTCATCGAAATCTGTAATTGTTATACACCGATTATACTCATTATAAATACATGTGCTAACTATTTTTCAGTTTAAACATTGAGTGAACGACTATTTAGGTTAGTTCTTCTTTTAGTTCCGAACTCACATTATGAATTCAAATATTAAGTTGAGAATCTATAAACTTCAAATTCTGACTCGACCGTTTATGACAGGATTGCAAGATAAATTCAATAGCAAAAGAAGAAACAAGTGGTGAAATAGGAGGATCCATCACAGCACAAGGAAGAAATTCCAAAAATGAAAATTCTGGATTTTCATTTTTGAATTGTGTTATTAATGGCACTGGAAAAATATGGCTAGGCAGAGCATGGGGAGCATATGCTACTGTTATTTTCTCAAAAACTTATATGTCTGATGTGATTTCCTCAGATGGATGGAATGATTGGAGAGATCCAAATAAAGATCAGTAAGTAATGATCATCACATACTTTTTATTTGTCTGTCCGTTTCATTTTATGTGAAGGTGTTTAAATACATACATATTGAAATTTAGATATGGCGTTTAATTTAATTAAGGGCTCGTTTGGACATAGTACTCTTAAAAAAAACATGTTTGGTATAGGTTATGTCAATTTTTCACTCCAAACTTGTAAAAAAAAAAAAAACTCGTAAAACTTCAATATTTTTTCAAGTGATATGCATGTTCACTCAATTCATGTCCATACTTGATTAAGATTTCGATTGAAAAGATGTTAGACTGGTTCTTCATGTGCCTAAAAACTCGAGATAATCTTGATTGAAGTCAATTCTACATTTTCCTACTTAATCTTATTTATAAAAATAGCACTCAAACAACACTACTCGAAACGAAGCCCAATTGATTCGATTTGGTTAATTGAACAAACAAAGAATACACCCTTTAAAACTTATGTTCTTATATTATACATTGCATAACATTTCTATGGCTATTAGATCATGTCATTAATAAGGATGAAATATAAACTATATATTATAAAATTTAATTATTTTTAAATATAGAAATACGTCTATTCTTTTTAGGACAGACTAAAAGGACCGGAATATTGTTAAACACTTAAGACTGAATATTACCATGTTTTGCAGGACAGTATTATTTGGAGAATATGATTGTTTTGGACCAGGAGCCAATTACACAGATAGAGTATCATATGCAAAGCAATTGAAGCAAAATGAGGCAAATCAATACATGGATATTTCATTTATAGATGGAGAACAATGGATTTCTAATGGAAGATCAGACACTTAATTTTTGAGATTCATTATATTTTAACATAAGATACAAAACCTAATTAAGATTTTAGAAAAAAACTTGCTAAGGATATACATTATGATTTATTACTTTGTTGTATAATGACAAATAAAAGCTATTTTACTTAATATAAAATCATACTTTGTAGTCTTAAACTTATGGATTTTAACTATAATTATCTAATAAGTAATTTGATTGTGTAGTTGTTTACATCGTCAGTACATAGAACTTAACACTTTTGCAATTTATTCTATTTAAATATATATAGTCCACGTGGAACTCATATTTTTGAAGCAATTACATGTCTGTACATAAGTATTGAAACTGAAAATAAACGGTTAATGTATTTTAGCACGATGAGATATATCCATGACATTGCAATCATGTTTTTATTTAGATGTAAAACACACATAAAAGATTAATATCTTATGGATCTATTATAACAAGAATCACAATACAAAATTAGTTATAAGATAGAAATTAAAAAGGACACTGCAAAATCAGTTCACTAAGTAGAGATCCGTTGTCTTGATTGGTAAGGTAAGGCCTAAGCCTTCTTTGCTTGTAGAGTTATACTTCACCCTTTAGAGGATTTTATTTTTATTAATAAATAAATGTTTGATACTCGGTCTAGTAGAATAAATTCGCTTTAAAGAAGACGAATCACCTTAATATTTAAATATGAGGTCCTTGTAGCCTTCCTTATTTTCAGAATAGTACTTGACCTCAGCCTGCAAAACAGAAAAATCATTCTCAGCACGTTCACAATTGTTAGAAGAATTGAAACGACTTTTAAGAGTTAAATGTCAAACTAATACTCTTTTATCAAAAGTTTTGGTTACTCCATTTACCATTATGCTAATTGCTAATCCAATAACTTAGAAGCAAAAAAGAGCAAATTGAAGCATTGTTTTACTCATGCAATGACAGATTTCATACTAAGAACGAATCGCATTCTTCCACTTTGCTATTCGATATTGTTAGTACTTAGTTACTTTTAGCAATTGAGTTCATATAGAACAACATCAAAATTATGCAAAAGGGAGAATGAGCATATCCTTTATGTCAACAAACTCGAGTATGAAGGCGTGATTCAGTTTCACATCCATGTTCACGCCTTTAAACATCGAAACTGGTCAATAGGAATAATTCTAAAGGTATAAAACCTGAGCTTCTATGGAAGAGTTTTACTATGAATGTTGATGAGCCATATTCAATGTTATTTCATTATAGCTGACGAACTTTTTGAGGGATAGCAGTTCTTAAGTGAATAGAAGAATTCTGTCAAATGTATACACCAAGCATCCATAGCAACGTACCTTGCGAACTCCTATTATGGCAACCAAAAGCTTTTCACCAATCATTTCTTTGAATAATGAATCTTTCTCTAAAGCTTCAACAGATTCAGCAAGAGTTACTGGTAATCTTTGAAGATTCTCTTTAAGGATATCAGGATCTCCATCTGTTTCACAAGAAAACATAAGTGGAATGACCGATAACAGAGAATATATTTCGTGTGTGAACATGGAATTGAGTTATCAAATCTATATAACTCACTTCATTAAGTATAAGCATTAGCAAGGTTTTTTGTTCCCACAGATGATATATATTAAAGTACTCATAAATAAATAGAATAATCCTTGCTCTATTTGTTTCTAACCAAACTAAGAAAACTCAATGGCTGATACAACTAACTCACATGCACTTAGCTAGCAGAATTCCTTGTCATATTATTAACCGAATCCATTGTCATTAGTTTCTTCTTTCTTCTCTCTTTTAACCCCTCCCTAGGAGCTCCCATCCTTTTTGCTCCCTTTATGACTTGAACTCACAACCTTTGGCTTGGAAGTGAGGGTGCTTACCATCCGAGCAACTCCCTCTAGTCAAGTTACTTCTTTCTATTTCCCCTTTTATTCTTTTTTTTTTTTTCCTTTTGCAGATAAGTGAATAGGCGAATCACCCAATATTATGGATGATTGTAGCTCAATACCTAACAAAGATATTTTGATTTGACATATCAAGAGAGAAGAAACAATGACACTAAATATTAAGAGTTGATTTAAATTCACATGGTTCAAATCAGAAATGTGTCAAGATCCAAAGGGTAGCGTCTATCAGTTGTTACCTTTTCCTACGTGAACTATCACCATCTATGTATTAAACACACCTCAACTATCAATAGTTCCCTTTTCCTGCGTGAACTATCACACCATCTATGTATTAAACACACCTCAACTATCAATAGTTTCATTTTCCTAACTGAACTATCACCATGGAAGATGGAAGTAGAGAAAAAATTACTACAAAATGTCTTAACTTACCAACTGGTTCTGGAAGGCTTAAGTTTCTCCGCAAGCCATCAATTCCAGCAGAAATTATAGCAGCAAGACCCAAGTATGGGTTTGCACATCCATCAAATGCTTTAATTTCAAAATTGCTTATAAGGCCATGTGCAACTCCAGGAGGGCTAGCAGCTCTCAATGGTGCCTCCCTGTTTTCTTTCCCCCAGCAGAGGTATGCTCCACTCCACATGTTAGGTTGTATGCGATCATAACTGCACGTAAAAAGAAGTATTAAATGATATTCATTAGTCTTTCTGCAATTAAGTTCAGGCCTCCATGAGGTAAGGGGAAGGTCTTCGTACACCCTATCCTCCCCAGACCCCGCTAGTGTGATTACAGGGGGTATGTTGTTATTGTTGTTTCTGCAATTAAGTTCAGAACACAGAAAAGTTGAGATAAAATCTACTTTTAAGGTTTGAGAAAACAAGAGATTTGCAGCTCTAGTAACAATGAAAAAGAGAGAATATTGGGAAGAGAGGCAAGGAGGAACTTCTTTGGTTTGGTTACTAGCAACTCCAATTAGCTAAAAGAGCCAGAAATTCCTTGTGCAAATATCTAAGCCTTTAAGGATCAATAGTCATTGGCCATGTAACATTTAACAATAAATCAGACAAAGCTGCATCACTAAAACAATCGTTCACAAATTTAAAAATTGAGTAAAACAATTGACTTGTCATGAACCAAAAATAAATAAAGTAGTGGAAATATTGTTATTTCAGAGTGAGGCTATATAATTACAAACACTCCACTTATCCTCTATGTTGCTTGGATTTTCCAAACGATGCCGCACCCGTGTCAGATCCTCCAACAATAACTACTTTTGGAGAATCCTAAATGCACTCTCGTCAACATTTTTGAAGAGTCAGAACGACATTATTCTGATAGTGAAAAAGAGAGGAAGAACAGGAAGCAATGTAGAGCCCTCTAGATAAAAGCACAAAACTAATCACCAATAGATATAAAGGAAGCAGGACATTCAGAATAGTAGAAAATCTCTAACCTATTAGGGAGTGGTGCAGTGAATGGTAATATGGCAGGAAGATGATTTAACACCCCAGCCATGAATGCTTCCCCAATCTTTGACATCCCATACCGACTTGATTCACCAGACGCCATAAATACATTTTCCCCATTCTTGGATAAACTGATGTGCACATGCGATCCCGAACCAATATCATCTAATGCATACCTAAAAAAAAAAAGGCCACAAGGTAACAAACTGAGAGGTCTCCCTTGTGATACTTCATGCAGTGAAAGTTATGGAAATTGGAGTCCAGACAGAAATCTCCAGAGGTCAGAGAAATAAATCAAAAAATAATACAAAAGTAACATCATTTGTTCTTTTACCTCAACTATTTCGGAGGAAAAAATAACCACTTGCATTAAACATAATGAAACCTCTCCAACGATAAAAAGGCAGCGCAGTGTACTAAGCTCCTGCTATGCCAGGTCCGGGGAGAAGCTGGACCACATTGGGTCTTGCATATGGAACCTTACAGAAAGCTACTTTTACTGTTGTTATGCCAAGGCTCCCCTTCAACCCTCTCCCATAATAACCTATAAAATTTTAATTTTCTATCTAAAGGTAGAGAAATGTGCAACGGAGAGCATGTGTTCTTTTTCCATTTTCCAATATAGAAAAGATTCTTCCTCTTGCGAGTATCTCTCAACCTCGGATTGAGGGGGTTCAGAGGGGAGAAGAAAAAAGTTCCGTTTTTACTTATAACCGAGAAGGATGTAGTTGTTAGTAGAGTTTAAATGGAACTAATTAAGGTGTATAAAGGAAAGCACATAATAGGCAAGAACAACTATGAAGATAAAATAGGATTGCCCAAGTGTGAGTAAAGATTGAATGGCAGGAAATTATGCACTATAGATGACTAGTTTCATGTTAGTTACTAGAGAATATGAGAAGAAGAGGTATTCCGAAGACAACAGAAGAAAAGATCCCAAAAATGTTTTTAATCTTAAAAGCAACAAGCATGGCTATGGTAACGGTTTCTAATTCAATACCAGACTTGATTAACGAGATTACACTGACTACACATTTTGGTCAAGCCAATAAGGTAAATAAAAACAATTAAAACTTGAGCTTTCACATGTCAACATTGCAATTACGCAGGCATCAAAGTATGAAATGCTATGAGCATATGAAAAATGTTTTATGCATCTCACTAATGTTTCTGTCATAAATTTCATACATGGAGCTTCAACCTTGTAAACAAAAATATAGAAAGCGGAACTAAAATACCATTGCCATAACACTATAAAGAAAAGCAAAACCAAATCCACATCAAGAATTCAAATAAAGAGCACCTAAACGCAATGTGGGTACATTGAGCTACCTACTTTGGCACAAAAGTTGCCAGCAACCCATGTTTCCTTGCAACTGCTTTGATGACTTCACGTGCGAAAATTAAGCTGTCAGCTGCTCTAAAACAATCTGTGTATTTTAGAGCAATTTCAAACTGACCTTTCCCAGCTTCTGCATGTAACTGTATATTTAAAGGAGACAACATCAGAGAGGAAGTCTTTGTTGAACTGGAAAATAGTACAATGAAATATATTTTGTATATCAGTCTTACTTTTAGGGGAAAATAAAAAATAATGTAGTTTATATTGCAGGAATGTTCTCTTATAGTTCTATAGATAGTATGGTGTCATGGCATTACATTCCTACAATATAAACTACATTAATTGTTTTTTTGCAAGTCAAATAGGAATACATCTTCAAAACAATGTAGGAAGATCAAATATGCAAATCAAATCTTGCAATTAGGAATAAATCTTCAAAACAATGTAGGAAGATCAAATTTGCAAGTCAAATTAACGGAGACTTACTTGTTCGACTGCAATATTCAACGATTGAAGAGAAGCGAAAACCTCTTCAAGTATTGGGGATGCAGCATCAAATGATGATGTAGAACAGTAAGAAGTCCTGTCAAATGGTGTCCATTCTTCTTTGCCATTCCTGTATAATTTCATTCTATGTTTACGCTAACATATTACAGACCAGAATCTCCGATCACACATATCACATATCATGGAAGAGAAAATCCAACATCAAACTATTAAGGGAAAACTCAACTGACGTAACTCACAATAATACCAAAAAAACTCTAAAACACAATATTATGGGAAAACTTGACTGGCATACCTTAACATACTCTTCAAAAGATAAAATTCATTTTCAAAGCCTGCATTCACGACCTGAACATGTAGATATTAATTAGATACATATGATTTTGCAGATGTTGCACAAAAAAATATTAAACATACCAAGTCGAATTCATCTTTTAAAACTTTAGAGACTCTGCGCAATGCTTCTCGCGGACAATATTCCCAAACTTTACCAGGTTCAATGTACATGTCAGCCAAAACCATTTCTTGTTGTTTATTCCTGGATCAAAAGATACACATTAAACTTGATTAGGGAACACTAAAACCAAACCATGTTAGAACGAAATTTGAGCAGATAAATGCCAAGGTCCATAAATAGAACAATGAAATAGTTGGACATCAACGTGTGAAATTTTTTAGAGAAATATAATTGTACTTTGATCTTCTATCCGTTTC
The DNA here is from genome assembly GCA_029582725.1 of Solanum chiquidenum. Lineage (NCBI taxonomy): Eukaryota > Viridiplantae > Streptophyta > Magnoliopsida > Solanales > Solanaceae > Solanum > Solanum chiquidenum. Next base: position 15,257 of record JAJOOS010011047.1, on the reverse strand, counting down.
CTACATGTTCTCAAAATATATGACATGATATCATGGAAGAATTGCATCAATATTTCAACCTACATTGAAAGCTTTACACAATTGAGTTTGATTGCATCTACAACACATAATGGTGAGGCTGCAAAACAACTGATATATGGAACCTTGAACTATGGAAAACATTTACACTTAGGAAGAACCAAATCTAAAAATCAGAGCTGATAATGGATTTAATCATGTTTTCTCAATTCCTATTAACCTTCACTCCATTATATTGAGCTTCTACTGTAAGTGACCAGGTAACTGACCTCATACCCTTTTTTCATCTATTATAAAACAGACTTCATACCTTATCTCTTCTTTTGGTGATTTGCAAGTGCAGAAATTGGAGTTCTGCCCTTTACATCTGGTTAACTAGACATTCGACAAAATTGGAAAGATTCTATATTGTTTCTAAAAACCAATTAGAACACAGTTGACAAAATCTCCATAGCTGAGCATTTGAATGAGTGAAAGAGGGTTTTCTCTGATCTCAACATTTATGACATGTCAGAGGTAATTCATGAAGATAATCCAAAGCATACGGAGGTTAAAATAAAGCTTAAAGTTCAAAAGATAAAGAAAAAGAGTGTATCTTTCAAACAGTTTTAAATGTTAAGCAGTACCACGGGAGTCTGCATTTGGTAGATAAATCAGGAACGATTCTGGTCTCTCCCGAAGCGGAGAGATTAGTATCCACTGCAGGACCATCAGATGTTGAACTCATTCCCATACATGCACAAGTTAAGCCTACACCGTGCTTTTGCACAGAACTATAGAAGCGTTGTTGTGGAACAACCTGTGCACAAGACATGAACAAATTCAATCCACTTTTGATTAGAGCATAGAAACTCGAAAAATGTCCCAATATCATGTATTGAAGGTAATTGTAAAGCCTGAAAAGTAAGCTTGAGCTTGCTGTACTTGTCTCAAGTAAAACAGCAGATACAATTATGGAGATTTGGTATTTTGAAAAAATTTCCTAATAGAATTACTTGGTATTAACTTTCAAATTATCATAGCCAACAAGACAATTCAAACTATGTAATAGTAACTCTACAAACCACCATTAGAGACAGAATGCTTCAACAAAATATTGATTTATTTGATAATTACAACATTTCACTTTCTCTGGATGCTTTCACTCAAGAAATTCTCTGCCCAGTATGCCTGAAATCTTTGGTCTCATTGAAAGACTAGGAGTCATCCCAGATTGAGCTCAGTTCCATTTGTTATTCAAAAATCAAACTCCTTGCATTTTCTCAAAGTGGGACAAAGATTTGGGTGGTCACAAGCATCGAAAAGCATATCACATAATAATTCATAATCTTAAGGGAAAAGCAGTAACATAAATGAAATAGGCAAAGCTTACACGGCATCTATGCTGGCCAGAAGCATCTATCCAGATAATGCGAACAAAGGTGACATCCTTTGATGATTCATTTAACTCTTCCTCTTGGAAGGAAGATGATAAAGGAGGTTTTACATCAGAATATCTTGAAGCGACATCAAGCTTGTAGAATTTCTTTGAGTTTTCTGCAAAAATATCTTTAACAGCTGCAATAGCTTCTGGAATTGAAAGATCACCATCAACACATGCATCACGTAGAACAGAGAATACTACTTCACGAGCTTTCTTTGCACCTGCAAGAGAAATTGAGTCCACCTGTATTATTATCTGACAATAACCGTTTTTGTCCTTCCTTACAGCTTCTGAAGGAATTTTTCCCCTGATCGAAGTGATAAATGTGCCTCAGGTTTTTTTCTGCCCCACCTCATCAAGCAAGATTTTCATTTCTATTAAGTATATTGATAAAATGTTTGATGAACTTAAGGTACTTATTCACATTTCCAAGGCATAAAATCATCCAGCTAGGTTGTTAGGAAATGGACATGCCGAACATTCATAATGAGCAAAGGGCACACATTGACATTGGGCAATCAAGCATCAGTAAACGACAAACACATCAACTGCACAAAAAATGTGTATCCTCTAATGTTCAAACTCCAACTAGAGTGAAGTGTGCTGCGAGGACATGACATTCAGAAAGAATTGTTTGTACTTTTTAGCAAGCCAGATTTAACGGGTGTTCAGGATTAGCTGAAACTAAACTTTCTATTATCTTTTGAAAGGCTATAGTAGGTACAAAAAGCTTGTCATGTCATGCGCTAATGATACAAGATGAAAAAAGAATCCAGGACAAACCTAAATAAAAGGTTTCAGCAAATGCAATGCCATCAGTGCTGAACATAATCTGTCAATATGCAAACATAAGATGGGAAAAATGTTCACTCTTTAAATGGAGAAATTATTGAGGCTCTGAAAGAGTAGTCAACTGCAGCCTGAAATAGAAAGATAATTATTAGGTACTTCAGTATATAATTTGGACAACCTTATTCATTGGGGCAAGCTCCAAGAGTTCTTTCACTGAGGATACCATCCCATGGAAGCTAAGTTTAGGAATGGCCAATCCAAAATCAAGATAGACCTGTAACAGAAGACATTGGCTCTGTTGGAGAGAACGAAAGCAAAAGATACAATCTTCTTCATCATCGTTAGACATTGAAACGTCTCCAATGTGGCAGATGATACAGAATTCCAATAAAGAGCTGTATTTACACATAAGACTACATATTGATAATTTCAGGTGTAGGATAAAAAATCTCACTTGGGGGTACACAGAAGCCAGGTATGAAGCTTCCCTTGAGAACGGATAGGACGCATGCAAAAGCACTAACCGACTCTGAATGAATCTCTTATCCTCAAGAAGATTTCGAAGATGAAGGGGATTAGCAAGCCTTAGATCCAAATCCTTGTCCCCGAAACTGAAATGAAGAAATAAAACAATGTTACTCATAATAACTGGGAGGATTTACAAAAAGAAATTCTTTTTGCATGCATCTCACAATTGAATTGTAATTTTGAAAAACAAGAATATCATGCCAGCAGCAAAAGGCTCAAAAACGGTTGACTTGATTGAAACTAGAATAGCTAGAAAGAAAAATGAGATCAAGCTAACTATTTCAAAGACAATATTTTTGTTACCCGGTGTGTATTTGCATTGGCAAGTCATAACTTTGAGCCACCTTCAAAGCATGCAGGAAGATATAATCAATGAAGCTCTTGTTTGAGATTCGGATGGGATGCCCAGCTGAAAGCACAGAAACTATCAGAATCACATGCTCAATTTTTGTGCAATACAACCCCACATCTCACAACACTCACCACATAAAACATCACTAAGGCCCTCCTCAGCCTCCTTTTCAGTAACTTCCGTATTAATTGCAAGACCGCTGCGATATGCTACTATGCTTTTAAATGCAAAAACTTCATCCGCTACTGTATAGAAAGGATCAGGAAAAACTTTTGGAACCACAATTGTTAGCAGCAAGAAAAATGTGTATTTGCAATATTCCGGAATTATTGACAGATAATCAAAGGATATGACTTCAACTCCTCAGTGAAAATCTCCATGAATGATCTCAGTGTCCATGTTCCATTTGAACCCTATAATAGAATAACATAGGAAAGGATAAAAAGAGAAGCAAATTTAACAGGGGTAGAAGGAGTTGAGGATGAATATTCCAAAGATGATAGTATGAGAAAAAATGAGCTTGCTCCCTCTGGTTGTGCCACTGATTATCAACAGTTAAAGAAAAATGATTCGAACTCCTAGTCCCTCCACTTCATAGTCAATAAATGCAAAAGAGCTATCAATATTTTAACACAGTATAAGAACTCGGCAATGAACATCAGCAATAGCAACACGGTTACATAAAATGATATCATATACTAGCTCCTTATATATGTATGAAGCCTACAAAGTCAGGTTCTTTTACTAAAGGGTCAAAATTCAAGTCAAGCAATGACATTGTTCTAAGAAAGTAAATCAAAGTCACTCATTTCTGATACTAAGTCATTGATTTATATATATTTTCCTTTATAGCTCCTGTTTTGCATCACTTCTTTAGCGCATTATCTCAGGGTCTACTAATCTGAGAGGCACTAACTGGTGAAAGAAGACTCGAACAACACTAGTATAGTTATGAGTGAACCAAGTATCACGTTTCAACTACCAAAACATAGTGTTTATCCATTTTACCCCCGTGATTCCACAAACACATTTGAGTAAATAGCAGTATACAGCATAAATGATTATAGTATTACCTTCTCAAGAATCTTTTCAGCTACACGCTCAACTCGGAGTATTCTACCAACTGTTGGTACAAAACTTCTATGCCATTTGATGTCAATTTTTTTGTCCAACTCAATTCCATCATCAATAAGTAAGACAGAGAGTTTTGCAGCTTTGAAGCAAACAGCAGCGCTAGACTCCAACCCCAAGCGCTGGCGAGATTCTTGAACAGCATGCAAGGATAAGCTTGAGCCATATATTCCCGCGATTTCTTTCAGGCTTCTCTGAAAGAAGAAACAATGATGTAAGATGAATTGAAAAAGAGCAAAAAAATGTCTATTAACTAGATTCATGAATGACAAGCTAATAATATGCCACATAAATAAGTAAAAAGTTTACGTCAGGAAAACCTTTGCGCATGTCCTTGGCCAGAAACTATGAAAGTAATCACAATCTCAAAATAATGAGCAATTGTTATGGTAAAACGTTAATGTAAGACCTTTCATCCCAGATGCACTAAAATGCAGACACATCATTGAGCTTAATGGATTGAAAACACAACCCCACTCCCATGAAAGGATGCAGGATGAAATTACAGCATAGAAGCAAAGACTTATACCGCATTTACGAAATGGAAAGATACAAAATTAAGATAGTTGTTCCTTGAAAAAGTGAGGGGTCAAGCTACCTCCAATTCTTAGTCAAAAAACTCAAGTAAAACAAGGATATAGCTAATTTATTGGCCTTGACAACATTGCCTTAAAACTATTTTCTACTTGATGAATTGAGAGAAATGTCATTCTATTTCTATTGTCTAAAAGTGCAATGATCTGCATGCAGTCCATAAACACTCAAAAGGAAAAGCAACCATAAAAATGTGTGAAGTTTGGAGCACTCTCTCTAGATTCTTATTCAGTATTTAATATCTTACAATTTACTGATAAAATTATGGCGTCTGGGATTTTCCTGTACTAGACTACTAGGGGTATTTTTTGTAACTTCGCAGATTTGTGAAGTCAGCTGCAAATTAAAAGTTTCAACCACAAGTGACTACTTGGAGCTTTAAGAAATTGAATTTGTTAAGCAACAATATTTAAGATCTAGAGTTCATTTCTAGTTGGCTTGTGAATGATTGTGCGAGTGTACATTTATGCTGCAGTGCTTTTTTTTTTAAAGAAGATAAGGGGAAATTGAGAGGCGATTACAAGGTGGGGAACAAGGTGAAAGTTCAGGTAACCAACCAATTGGCCTACTAAAATTCCACTATTCTGCAACTTGACCTGGAAACTGCTGTGGATTCATTCCTTAGATAAATACTCCACACTAATGAGGCATGGAAAAATCGATTAGGCATCTAGAATTTGTTCAACATGAAACAAGAAATGCAATTTATACTTCTTATATTCCTTTTTGATTTGTCCCAAAAAGAGTCTCTTTCTATCTTTAGTAAGTTTTTCAATTCCAACATTCTACATGGCAAGTTTAAGACCAGAAGATATAAAAGACTACATACATCTTTTATTTAAGCCACAAGATTCAGAAGTTTCCCTTTATTTCTTCAACTTTGGGCCTAGTTAAACTAAGACACTTCAATTGGAACGGAGGGAATAACAAATAAAAAATGTCTACACTTTGGTCAACTAACTTAAGCAAAAGATGCCACATTCTCCATAGGGCCCTTTTTTGCTCTTCCCTGCAATTTATGCTGCAGAATCAATATCACAATAAATGAGATGGCCATAACTTAAAAATCAAGACCCCATATTGATAATGGAGAACCAAACAAATTATCTGTCATTGTTCAGAAAACCATTAAATTGTACTTGCAGAAGCATTCAATACACCAGGACCAACTAGTTTCTTTATCAACCATTAGCAGCTAATGCTAGTGCACATTTTGGCCAACTCTCAATCATGTTTCTTTGGCTGAACGACATATATTTCCACAATGCTCATTTTTCTAATCATGAAGCGTGGCTAAGTGATCCAACTCACATTAGGCCACAACCTAAGTTTGAGGCATAGCATAACATTGTTGCTTTAAGGCATGTTCAAATGTTTTGGCCCTTCAAATAAGTTCAAAGTTAACACCTTCACATTTCGATTTACACAAAAAAGTATAATCTTTTCTGCAAAACAAGAAATATTCCTCCAGCTCTTAACTGTAATAAAGCATAAAAACATTCCTTTTTTTTTTCTTTTTTTCTAGTTAATACAAAAACAGTCACTGCTCTCTCTGCAGTGACACTCTTTCCTTTTTCGTCAATTCAAAAAGAATTATCACCTTCTCTCAAAATTCAAAAGCTCTTTAAACAAAACATTCCCATTTTACCCTGGACATTACTATTGGACTATGTTGCTCGGACTCTTCAAAAATGTCCATGGATGCATGTAGGATTGCCAAAAAGTAGTATATTTTTGGAGAATCCGACTAGAATGCGACATCAAAAGTATGAAGAGTCCACCCAACTAAGCTATTGGCTTTAAAGTGTCAAAACTCAAATGTTCCTTTTCCCTGTCTCGTAAATTCTGACTATGACAGAGTGAAGCAGATGGATTAGAACCCATTTTTAACATCTATTAAATACTCCCTCCGTCCCAACTCAAGTGTCTTATTTTCTTTTTATCACTACCAAAAAGTGTATTTTTTCTATATTTGGTATGTTTTCCAATTTCAATATTCTACGTGGAAAATTTAAGACTATGAAATTTAAAGAACTACACATCTTCAAATTTTAAGACTATAAGATTTAAAATTTAACACTTTGGGACGGAAGGAGTAAATTTATCTGTTTAAGCAGAAAAAATTACTCCCTTTATTTTAATTTATTTAATCTAACTTTCTTTTTTAGTCTGTTTGAAAAAGTATCACATATTTCCTTTTTAGCTACTCTATAATTTCACCTTTTTCAGGTGGCACATCCAAACACAAGATTAAAGACATCTTAGTATATATTTTAAATAACATATTTTTAATTTAAAAGCACAAGATTTATCATTTTTTTTAACGTACCAAGTCAAAATAAGAGAAAAAAATTGAAACTAAAGAGTATTCATTTTTCTTCAAAATAATTTTTCACTTTATTTGAAAATGAGCGTGAAAATCCAAACAAAATTGTATTTCAAATTAAGAAAATAGCTTATAATGTGCTTTCCAACTCGATTTTTCATTATCGAAATTGTACTTTAAATTAGTACATTCAAACATCAAAATTATTCTAAATTTTATTTACAAAAGTATAATCAAATACAATTCCAATATCGAACTCCATCAAAATAAAAAATTAAAAAGTTGAAAATTATTTGGAATCCATGGCCAAACGCCTACTTAACTACAAAAAAAAAAAAAAAATCTCTTTTTGGGATAAGATAGGAAACAAAGTTACCTTGAAGTTGATGGTATGTGGTACGTCGGATATGGCGTCGCCGGCGGCTTCAGAGAAACAGTTGAGAAAAGGTACCGTCGAATCAATCGCCACTATGTTATGGGCATGCGCATCTACTATTTCCACTGATTCTGCTATTTTTTTCAGCTCTGCAAATTTCTCCATTTTCGCTTTTTCCTCTTCTTCAGCTATAGTGCTATACTGACAAAAAAAATTGGACTAATTTAATGGAATGGAATAGCAATTTTTTTGGAAAGTTGGCTTTTTGTATATTCCGTCTTTTCAAAAGTCATTTTGATTAATTTTTAAAGTTAAAATTAAATTATATAAATTTGATATTTTAAATAAATAATTTAAATTTCAAAAATTATACGAAAAATACTTGCTCAAAGTTTTTATAGTGTATTAGAAAGAACTACACGCCCGCCTACCATACGTAGCTTTATACTTTCGTCTGAATGTTGCTTCGAATATCGCGCCATTTACTTAATTTTTCTCATAATGAGTGACTATTAACCACGTGAGATTTACTATTTCCAAAAATAAAAAATGTTGAAGTATTACCGAGTTGATTGAATAGGGGATCTTCCAATTACGATTAAATTCGTGCAAGAGTTTGTTTAATACAATTTATATTACATTGTTCTAGAAAAGAACTCCTTGCCTTTTTTATGCTTTACATGCGACATCAATCGCATAAATATAGAGATCGAAAAATTGTTTGTCGTTAAGTGAAAATGCATATATACTCTTTTATTCATTTTACTTGACACTTTCGTTTATATTATTAGTAAATATTAATAAAAGTGTTTGTCCTAAAGTATTTGTTAATTTTATAAAATCAAGATAAAATTAATTAATTTTTTTATTTATGTTAAAATTTATTATTTTTTAACATATTGTAACGACATGTTTCCGTCGTTATAGTAATGCCAACGGGGGGAAATTTGGGGACGGAATTTTTTTTCATAGTATTTGGATTTTCTCAACCTAGTTCAGATTTGGACGAAATCGAAGTCTTTGAGGTGTAGGGAAATTTGGTAACAATCGGGTGAATCATTTATGATTTTGATTGCATGAGTAGTTAGATAACTCGTTAAGGAATCCGTACGACTTTACGAAATTGAATTCGGGTGAATAGAACTCCCGGAATCGATCTTAGCGCTAAGGGTATTTTTCTGAGCGTCGTTGGTTAGAGGTGTGTTGTGAAATGGGGATTTTGGATTTCTCAAAATAGCCTTTTGTTTCATTCCAGCCGCTTTGGCGCTGGATTTTGCCGCTCTGACGGGATGATGGCCGATGTGGCGGGCTCGACGCGACTTAAGGTCGTTAATAAACCCTTAAACGACCTTATTATGCACTTTTCGACTTTTAGAGCTAAGAAACGAACCCCAGGCGACTCTTACTCATTTTTCACTATTCTTGAGGCTAAAGGTAAGTTTTTCACTCCCCGAATCTATTTTTTGATCCGTAGAACATAATAGAATGGGTGAATATTGATGGGGGAGGGTTTTGTTATAGATTCTATGGTGGAAACAACCCTAATTTGGATAATTGGGATCATGGGTTTGATCTAGGGTTCATAAAATTGTTAGTAATTCGGGTAATTAGTGATTGTTTATTGATTCCCGTATTATATTGATTGTTGTAGACCAAGAACAAGTGGAACGAACCCGGAAAGGGAAGGATCAAGTTTCTTAGGGTTTCAAGCTTGTTTCAAGGTAGGTGATGGTTGTGATTCTATGATTGTGTGATGTGTGTTTGTTTTTGCTTCATTATGATACTCGTATATGGATGAATGTTGCAATGTTGATCACACTTGTTGTAAATGAGATAGATGAATGATGATTGCCATGAAATCATGACTTAAATGTATGATCTTGAGGATATACTTGTGATTGTGATTGTGGTGTGTGAATGGGATCGGTTGCCACATTCCGGCATAACTAACTTAGATCGGTTGCCACGTTCCAGCATAAATATGAGATCGATTGCCACGTTCCAGCATAACATTGGGATCGGGTACCACGTTCCGATATGCTAACTGTTTGGGTTTGGGTTCCATGAGAGGACCAATGACTTGTCATAATTGTGTATCTTGAGAAAATGTGAAGTTGTTCATTGTTCGTATATGTTGATGATATTGTATATGTTCTATATGCGCATGTGATTATATTGTTGTATTGACTAATGTATGTTACACTTAGTGGGGTAGCCGCGTGATCCTACCAATACACTGTGATTGTGTACTGATACTGCACCTTGCTCTTATTTTTGTTGAGTACAAGACATCTTCCGGCGGCTATTGACAGACCTCAATTAGAAGATCAGTGATTGTTCGAATTCAAGGGTGAGCCAAATTCTTCCGGGCTGCCATGGGTTCTCTTTCATATATGTCCACCGTTTTCGGACTTAGACATTTGTTCTAGTTAGTGGATTAATTCATTAGATTGGGATTGCATCCCTTCTTGTTTAGACTTGGTTCATTGTTAGATGTTTTGGTACATTGACTTTCAGGTTCTAGGTTATTTCTTCCACATTGTTTAGTTCTTATTAGACTTTTGTTGGAGTTTATGGGAACTCCCTATTTATTTCCTTAGTATTTAACTTACTTCCGTAACTTGAATGTCTTAGTTTTTAGATTAGTTGCTTGGTTTGGGTTGTAGTAGTGGTTCTCCCATCGGAGTGTTAGTGTGGGTGTCAATCACGACGGTCTGGGTCGTGACACATATCTAGCTAAGAACAAATTAGTAAAATATTTTCTTACTTATGATTTTTTTTAGCGATGTGTAAAAAAGAAATGTGATTATTAATATAAAACAAATGGATTATTAAAATATTTCTTTTTCTTTTTAGTTATTCCTTTGACAAGCATTAATTACATAAAATAATAATAATAATTAAAGTTAAATTTTCAAACTTAATTATAAAAATAATTTTAGTAAAACAAATTTTCCTTATAGATACGTTAGGTATCAAGTGAACAAATGTCAAATATAATGAAACAAAGGGAGTATTTTTTTAATATTTCAAAAGCGCGACTAATTAATAAATAAATTAATATGACTGAATAGGGTAAAGTACAATAGTATTAAATTAAAGAGTAGTGCTAAATGGCAAGACACTTTTTTGGCATGAATTGGCAAGACACGGCGAAATGACCAAATAACCCTTAGGTGACAAAACCACCTGTGGTTTTCCCTCCAAAATAGAAAACCACTCTTTGACTTTTTCTTTCTTATTTTCTCTCTCTCTTACTTTACTCGTTTTTTTTCTTTACTTCACTCATTAGTTTTATTTTATTTTGTTGTTAGATTTATATTGTTTTATTTTGTTGACATGTACCCTAACTAATTGTATTATCCGATTATTGATCATGCTTATATAATCGCATTCAACTGATATGTATTTGTGAGAGAGCATAACTCATATAATACTATATCTATTACATTTATTTCATCATAATGATTCGACTTATAATAGTGAAAAATCTTTAATTTTTGTGAAACAATTCAAATATAAACTTTTACAATCATATTTACCAAAGTAATATAAAATTAAAAATTATTTAAGTACTAATAGACATTAATTTTTTAGGATAAATTTTTACATTCTATTATTTTATTAATAAATGGTCCGTAATGATTTTACGTATAACCCTCTTCAAAACTGGAAAAAAAAATTGTTCTCTTTGTTAGTATTCATGTGTTTCTCTTTATAATAATCAAATTTTATCGCATTTACTTCGTAGTTTAATTTATAGTTTTATTTTGATAATGTTGATAGTGGCTTTTCTTGTTGATATGACTCGTAATTTTATTGATTATTTTTATTTAAATCAAATATTAACAAGACATCTTAATATATCGTCGTTAAATAATAAAATCATTGGAAATAATTTATCATATTTATTTTAAATGATTAAATTCTTAGATAATGTGTAATTTGTTTTTTTTGAAGGATCCTATATAGATGTACCTTATTAAAAATTTATAGTATCGTATATTTTTGAGAAGTCCACAAAAATTAAATAGCAAGAAAAATAAAAAAGGTTAAAGTGATGAAAAATTTCACCTAGCTTGAATTTCAAGAATAAAATATCGTATAAATTGATGGAAAGAATATGTATTTATATAGGTATTTATGGATGCTTTCCGTTTTTTTAATTTCATGAAATTAGTATAAAAACTTATGTAATTTAAAATTTATAAATTTTATTTACACTTACAAAAAGAAAAAAATGTTATAATAAAAAGAAATTGTAATTAATTATATTTTGTAAATTAACAAATAATTTTATCTAACTATTTTTAGTAATATAAATAATTAATTTTAAAATGTTAGAAATTGAATGAATATTTTCTTTTTGGATTTCATATTTTTATATTTTCTATGAATAAAATTATACAAGTAAATTTGAAACATTAATTTGAAAAGAAAAGTCAAAGAAAAAGAAGTAAAAAAAAAGTAGGAAAGAGGAAAAAAAACGTTTAAGAAGAGAGAGAAAATCATTTTCTGAAATGGGACCCAAACTTTCCACGTGTCACAATACTAAAAGTGGTTTTACTTTTGAGGGTAATTTAGGTACACAAAATAAATAAATTTACCCTAACAGAAAATTTTTATGGTGTATGAGGTATGCCAGGTAATAGTTGTATGAGGGATTTTTTTAATAGAAAAAAGTACATTTTGTAGGTCCCATGTCTTTTCAACCTCTCCCTTTCTCTTTTCACCCCTCCACCCCACCTTCTATTTACCCCTCTCTTTAAAATGAAGTACTTGATATTATTATTTTTTAATTTTAATATATTTCATTACATAAATTTAAAATAATATAATAACAAGATCAAAGAAAAAAAAATAGTACTATATTAAAAGTAGCATTTCATTATTTCTTAAAATTAATATTTATTTTCCTTACCTTTTTTATAGTTCATAATACTCATTTGTCAAAAATCAAATAGAGATAAATATATAGATACTAATTTAAATTTGAAGTCAAATAATTACGTACTTAAAAAAGTTAAACTAAGATGCGTGCACTTAACCTCATAAAAAATTAATTGTTTTAATTTTAGGATAAACATAAATAGTTATTTAAATTACATTAATCAATTTTATTTTTTTCCATTTTACTCTCTCCATTTTATTCGATTATTTTTTTCTCGAAATTCAAGCTATAAAATGTTTTTTTTTCATATGCTAACATGATAAGAATTGCAACTTAGTGGGAAGGATTATTTATGAACAAACATTATAAGTTGTAGTTCTTATGTTAATATAAAAAATAAAAATATATTTTAAAATATTAATTAAATTTCACATTGCTTGATTTCAAGAATAAAAAGATATCATATAAATTGACGGAAGAGTATGTATATATTTAAGTGTTTATGAAAAAAAATCGTTTTTGGGTTACATTAAGATAGTACAAAAACTTATGTAATTATTTGTCAAAATTATTGATACTCTTTCCATTATATTTTCTTGTGAACATTTGATGAATTTAAGTATCTATGAAATTGTTGAAAGAGAAAAAAATAATAATTTATACCCCTTTATCGGATTCTTTATGAAATTATAAATAAAAACGATACCTTATTAATTTACTCCTTAAGAATTGTTTTTGCAATTTTACAAATTTTGTTTATATTTTTAAGAATAATTAATTATTAGTGTAATGAAAATAAAAATATAATTTAATTTATTAATTGAAAAATAATTTTTAAAAATAATTTTTAGTAAGGTAAATAATCAATACATGAAAGAAATATAATATCAAATGTTAAAAGTATGATGAATTAGACTAAATTTCACATTTTTTATAAATAAAATTATTTTCAAAAGAAAAAGAAGAAGAGATGATAAAAAATTGAAGATTTCAATAAAAGAAAAAAAGTTAAAAAGGAAGAGAGAGAAATGGACTTGGCCCATTTTTCTAAAAATGGGACCCAATAATCCACTTGGCAAATTCTAAGAGGAGCCTCATACAACTTGTGTCTGCCACATCATATCTATCCCTCATCCATTATAAAAATTTTCGAGCCATTAATATTAAGAATTTAGGCAACAAACTAGTACTACAATACTGTTTGTAAGGTGATTTGACAAATTAATGATGAAGAATGGATTTTCTACAAAAGTATAGCCAATGAGAATTGAAAGCAAATAAAGAAGATATAATTCCACCATCCACGCTGGCAAATGGAAGATGTAGGCCCTAGAAGAAACAAAGCATGTGGAGATCGAAGACGCCACGTGTGAAAGGAAGAAATCCACGTGGCGAAGTGTGGGAGGAAGGTCGAGATCGCGCTTCACATTTTACACTTGACCTCTTATCAACAAAACGAAATCCCTCTTCCCTCAAAATTGAAGCCTCAATTCTTCTCTCTCTTGTTTACTTGGACAAGAAAAAACCGCCGTCTCTTTCATCTTTTTTTCGAAAAAAATAGGAGCAGCCCCGCCATGTCCGCTATTGCTACTTCTGCTGCTCTCTCTTTTCCTTTCTCTTTTTGCCGCTCAACTAAGACTTATACTAGAAAGGTAACTCTTTTCTACTATACTCCTATTGCTCGAATACAATTGCATGAATTGGGACGGAGAGATTATATAAGCTGCTAGCTAAGTGTTTTTCTAGAAAAATGTTATGAGTCAATTGACATGTTGTAGAAGACGAAATTTTATGGCTCGTTTGCCTTTTTGATGATTGTATTCAAATACTTGGTTTAGTTAGCTTCCATAGTGTTTTTGATTAATAGTCGGTGATAGTTCAGATAAGAATGTAAGTGCATTTATGAAATTCGTTAAAAGTGATACTTCAGTTGTGTTTTTGACTATTATTTCTTCCTAATAATGTGTACTAAGTGTTAGTTGGATCAAGTAATGAAGTTACCAGTTAAGATAGTTGTAACTTGTAAAGCAAAATGATTTCTGCCCATAAGTGAGGTAAGTTTATTTATTCCTTCTGGTGGAAAATGTTTTCTAACTAAAAACCAGAGAAAGAACGAGCTTCTTCCTCGTGGACTCAGTTGCGTAACTTATTTGTGGCATGTTTAAATTTTTATGCTCTAGTGTACGTGTATCGGGTAGAAAAGTAGTAGTCAGTTGGTTATTTGGGAAGTTATCTCAATCTGAATATACAGAACTGTACACAACTTGTATTTTGTCCATCAGATGAATTATTGAGTGGACGATAATTCTGCAATTTGTTCATTGTCAGTGTTTCAAAGGTGGATTTGGAGTGTTTGCAGTGTATGAGGAGGCAGCGGGTACTGAGTTAACAAACAAGAAAAGCTCCTGGTTGACAATCTTTGATGTCGAAGATCCAAGGTCAAAATTCCCTCAGTCTAAAGGGAAGTTCCTGGATGCAAATCAAGCTTTAGAAGTTGCTAGATTTGATATACAATATTGTGATTGGCGAGCTCGTCAAGACGTACTTACGATAATGCTCCTGCACGAAAAGGTTGATTCTTGTACATAATGTGTTGCCCCTTATTTTATTGCAGTTTTGAATTGAGCTGAGTTTAAAGATTCAGTACATCTCCTGCTTCATTTCTGCTAATTAGTGACTATTCCTTCTTTGGAGTTCGTTCCAACTTTTTCTCGTCATAGTTTTCTTTCTTTTCATCCCTGTACTAAGTCGTGTGACTGGTGGATACTGTGTGAGTAGGTTGTGGAAGTATTGAATCCTCTAGCACGGGAGTATAAATCTATTGGA
>JAJOOS010011042.1:0-13403 GCA_029582725.1 Solanum chiquidenum | reverse complement strand
TTGTCAAAGTGAGCACACACATTATGAATGTTTGAACTAACAAAAGGTATGTAATATAGGACTAAAACATTAAATTTGTGAATGTGAACTAACTTTTCTCATGAATTAAATGTCTAAAATTCCCAGAATTATTTCATACTGTACTATCTGAAACTCTGAAACTCTGACCATCTGACAGATTTATGATAAGAAATATTGATGACAAAAGTCAGCACCTTTGAATACAGTACATAGAACACTTCCAAACCTAATAATTAAGGTAACTCCATTAAAATGGAAAGAAGGAAGTATCTTTCTTGCTCATTACCAACAAGGTGACTAGACAGTACTGTACTAGAAAATCACCTTTAACCTTAAAACAACTAAATTAGCGATTAGAAAAAACCAAAACCGAAAGCCTAATAGAGGAAAAATATGACCAGATCCCAGTTTCTAGTTGCACTCCACTTCTTAGATCTCACAGCCAGCTCTTACCTAATAGAGGTAAAATTTGACCAGATCCCAGATTCTAGTTGCATTCCGCAAAATTCGAAATGAATCAGAATGTACAACTATCTACTACCATTTTCATCTGTAGGAACACATGTCATATATCATTAGGGAAATAAGGAATTCCTCTCATTTGATACACTTAATTCATTTTTGTACAACATATTGTTGTGAAAAATAGCAATAAGTGGCAACAACTCCCAATTCATCTCCCTTACACAGATATCGTGATAATTTTTACATGCCATTCAAGAACTAACATTATGATAAAACTATACAAACAGAGCTATCTTTCCATCTGAACAGCACAGTAGGCAACAGCTGCCAGGTTCACTATTCTACTTTCTTTATCTAGACTACTTTATTATCTATGAATTATACTCCTGATACCCACTCATTCCCCCAAAAAGGAACCCCAGCTATCAACCCAAATAATGCTAGCAAAGAATGAGTTGGGAAGACGTACACTGAGGCTGAATAAGTAAATTCACTTTCTCCCCCTTTCTCATCGTTTTGATCGCTTTTGGTAATGCTTGACAAAAATGGCCTAAAACAAAACAGAGTTGGTTAGTCAAATATACGGGATATATTATCAGTTGATACTTGATAGCACAAGTTTGTCGATCCTCAAGCACAAAAACAAAGATACCAAGGTACCATCTTTGACATAAAACTCCACTCCATGTTCAGGTGTTTTTGCAACAGTGATGCCGTCAAGCAGCCTCACCACATACCTCACTGCAAAATCAAGGACATCTTACCTATAAACAACTGATAACTGCAATATCACGAGTAAGACCACATAAAATGCAGATACTGACACTAGCAATATTTCTTTTTCTTTTGGTTTCCTGACAGTTAATTCTTTTTGGGTACAAACTAAACACAGAACATATTCAAGTACCTAGAACTTCATCCAAGTCACCAGGAGGTCCTATCATCTCCCCCTTCTCCAAAATTTTCTTGATAATACCACCATCCTTGCAGACATCCACCACTGTGATCCATGATACGAG
Source organism: Solanum chiquidenum (assembly GCA_029582725.1). Lineage (NCBI taxonomy): Eukaryota > Viridiplantae > Streptophyta > Magnoliopsida > Solanales > Solanaceae > Solanum > Solanum chiquidenum. The sequence goes on along the minus strand of JAJOOS010011042.1, from coordinate 11,898 downwards.
TTCGACTTCAAACTGAACGACACTATTCGATGAAACTGCATCCGAGTCTGACAATCCAAAAGCAGTTTCCGAAGGCAAAGTGAACAATGCTCCTTCACCTTTCCTCATCGTGACAATGCCACGGTCTAAGCCAGCAGCAACTTTCTCTAACCAACAAAAGCAAACTTATTAAGCTTAATAAATATAAACCAAATAATGGATGCAGAAACCCAGTATCAACAAAAGAAACTACTTTTTCCTACAATCTCTTAAGCAAATTATAAGGAAAAATGGTAAGAGAAATGGCCAATTATAGCAAAATAAACATTTTTAGCAACTTTAAACATTATTATTAATTATCAACTGCACACCAATATAGGAGTAACAAGGTAACTAGACAGAAGGGGAAGTTGTATGGGGTAAATTACTGTGAACATGTGGTCGCATAGGATGAAGACGTAAGATATTAGGATAATGATAAAAACAGAGCTGAGTAAAGACTCCAGAGGCAAGCGATCTTCAAAGAATCACAAGCAAGAGTAATCGGGGTTGTTGTCAATATCGGTCACTTCTACCAAAACCATTGGAGTTGTTGGCGATGAAGGAAGAGACCCGTGGCCCGAAGGCACATTAGAAGAAATAAGAGACTTGTGGCCCGACGCACGTTAGAAGAAATAAAGGACTTATGGCCCCAAGTCATGAGAGGAGAAAGAAAGGACAGACGCATCAACTAATTCCGTACAGGATCCTGCAAATCACGACAGATTTACAGTTGTGCACATAATGATATGCCCAGGTGGAGCTTTTCTATTGGACGATGTACTATAGGGTCCAAGCAGAGCGATTTCATATGTTGATGTATTCTACATTTCTATTTGTTGTCTATAAATAGCTGAGTTATTCATTTGTAAAAGGTTGGATTTTCAACAATACAAAGCACTACATTGATATTCTTGCATTCAGAGCTCTCTCTTATTACATTACCAACTAAGGCAATATTCATAAGATCATACATATAAAGACCTTTTATTCCGGAACCAACACTGTCACCGGAATCAGGATTGAAGCAATGATATTTTCACTTCACTGTTCCATTTGCTAATTTATTCAAATTATTATTCTTTATACATTTATTCAATAATGTTTTTGCTTACTTAATCTAAATCTTATAAGTCGAATCAATCCGCGTGTCCTTAACCTCGTAACAAATTCATTTTTCAAGTAAACATAACCAAGAACTCACCTTGGCCAAGCTTGAATGTAAAAGGTTCACCTTTGTCCCTGGTGGAAACAGATTTGGTTCCATCATGTAGGATACCAACATAATGAACTGCAACACAATAAATAAAGTAGAAACATTTCAATTAAAAACAAATATTCCTTCATGGTATTTGACGGATATGGAATTCAATAACATAGAATTTCACCCAATTATTAAATTGCTAATATGTATTGATAGAAAAGTTAATTTTGATTAAATAAACTAATCAATTTATCTTGAAACTGTTGCGTCGATTAAATTTCAGAATTACCGGTGACTTCATCACCAAATTCAGGGGTCTCCCAACCATGACCATGCTTCAGAAGCTTCTTCTTAAGTCCATTTGAGTTAATTTCCCTTTCTTCACCAACATTGAGCGGTGGTGCTGATTCTATCTCTTCACCTGGCTCTTCATCCAGTTCATCATCTTCATCTATAAATGCTTGGGCATTGGCCATGGAAAATTCCACCATTTTTGTCACTTCTAATTACTGGTTACTAAGAATTTATAACTTAAACGGAGTTCTATGAAGTGATTTATACGGTGGTCGGAGGTCGGAGATCGGAGATCGTACGCCGATGAAAACCAACAGAGGAGCAAGTAGAGCGGAATGTTCGCGTGCAGTGACAGTAGCTTCCAGTAATTACGAAGTCGTTTGAAGTGGGCTGGGCTTTGTATAGACTAAAAGATTGGATCAGCCCAACACACACTTCCTTACAAGTGAAAAGTTTGTGACTGTTCAATAGAATTAGAATTATGTTCCGCTAGTTCGTATGTTTACTTTTTTTAATCGAGTTAAACGGAAGAAAAAACTTGGTTAGTGATTTGGTTTAAAGTTTAGTACTGAAAAAATCGATCACTGGCCACGAATTGTATTGAATCGCCCCTCTATTGGCTCTCACTTTTTTAGTTTGACTCGATTATTGGTTGACTTTTTATCGTTATGACAAAATTTCATTTTGCCCTCAACCTCTTAACGGATTTTCTAAAAAAAAAAAGAAAATATTAAATTATAGTTAAAAAGTTGAGAGGCTAATTCAAACTTTTTAATTATTTAAGAATCTGAAAACGTGAAATTTACTCATTTCACGCTAAAATTTTATTAACTACAAGATTAAATATGAGATGATTTACTAACAACAAGGGTACGAATGAACTCAAGAGTAGTATATATGGAGCTTAAAATGACGTTAACAACTTTTTATACATTGATGTTTTCAACAATTCACGGTTGGTTTTAGTGCGTCTGATTGTTATAAATGTTCTTTACATCGTCAACGCATAAAACTTAACTCAAATTAGGATGAATTCATGAATGATTACAATGAAATGTTGACATTCATAATCACAAATTGTGATATTTGTTGATTACAAGGGCTGGTAAGACATCCACCTTGTGAGCATGGCCAGACATTCACGAGGCTTATATTCTGGTGCAGTATGCCCTGCTCCCTGTTAAATAATAAAAATAAAACAATTTTACACCAATTATTTGACAATCTTTCTAACTTCAGACTAAGAAAAAAAAGAAGTAAAAATATAGATTGAGAGACTAGTTTCCTTGCCTTCACTGTGGCAAATGTCATCTGATTTGAATAACTTCTCGTGTAACTGAAATCGTGCCAACGCAAGAAGAAAAAAAACGGTTCAACATCTATACAGTGACAGAGTTTACGACTAATGTATCTTGAAGTGTCCACAATATATGTCTTTCATCAAGAACTAACCCGGCAACTTGATTGTCAACAGTCCAGGCTCGCCAATCATCGACAATTGAGTAGTTAAGAGATTTTATCCATGCTTGAGTTGATCGAAAGGTAACAAGCTTGTCATGATCTCCACTGTTCAATTCAACAAAACATTAGAGAACTTGTTAGTTTCACATAGTTATTCCAATATTGTTGTAAACACAATTAATATTTCTTCTCAACCTGTATATAAGAGATCTGTAACCTTTGCTACTGAGGTTTTCATGATAAGGTATGCTATTTGTGACCATCTTTTGGAATTGCAAAGTTGCACATCTCTCCCATTTTCCGATAGTCCCCTTTTACCGAATGAATATGTTAGTCATAGTTTAAGTTCTACGCATTGACATTAAGGAAATAACTAGTGAATCTATCATACCTTCCGGATGTTGAGGGCGTCTCTAACTTGATCATCATCAGCCCAATGATAAGAATGTTTGTACCAATTATCCTAAAGCAATTGCACATTGTAAATTCTTGTAATCAATTTAGCAGATACAAAAATCAATAGCCTAAAGAATGCAATATTGTATAGATAATAATTGAAGATAGGAAGACAAATACTCACGCGACATTTTAGTCCAGGAAGATTGTTAAGTTCATGTAACTTCTCATCAAGAGATCTTCTTTCGCCAAACAATTGGTGTGGCCTTGGCGAAAAATGCTTACATTTGGGCTCCAAAATATGGGGATTATTAATTCCTTTAAGAAGCTGCATATAAGGTCAGTATTTTGATGAACACCTGTTTAATGCCAAATATAAAAAAAAAAAAGATGATATTTTGATTTTATTTCAAATAGATCAATCCAACCTCGTTAAAAGTTTGAACATCTTGCAAACACAGTACATTGCTTGGATTTATATTGAAATACTCTCCTTTACAATTTGATTTCAACGACTGTTTCAGAAAAGTAAATGTAAGTAAAGTTAATCACAGTGTACAAATATAACACCGAAAGAAAAGCCAACCTCATAGAGTTCATCAGAAATAAGTTCCATTCCATAAGCAAATGGAATTCTATAATTGTCTTCACCTTCAAATGTCGTTGGATTTCCAAGTAAATATCCCTGAAATTATTTGAAGTTGTGTTATAATAGGCGTCCATTTTGCGTTACTATTGTTAGTTGGTAAGAAAAATGACAAACCTTAAGATTAATAAATGGTTCGACTTCCATTATTTCATTCTCTGCAGGCCAACAAAATGTGAGAGCATAGTACTAAAACAGCAAAGCATGATCCAAAACAAGTAACTGTAATTGTTAGAGGGCAAATATGTATAGTCTTACTAATTGCTATGATTTGAGTAATGACGGGAACAACCATGCCTGAACATGAATCTCCACCAACATAAAATGGATTCTCTAAGAATTCTTGGTGATCGACAAACCACTGCAAAATTATATTAGCAGGGTACTAGCTTCAAACACGTAATTAAAACTAAGTAATAATTACCTTGCGAAGGAACTGATATGCATGCTCGCTCGCTTGTAAATCAGATGATTGTAGAGCTGCTGGAGTTGTCGCGTAGGAAAATCCAGTTCCCACTGGTAAGTCTAAGAAAATAATACTTGACACCTAAAAATTCCATGACATTTTTGAATTGTGCACATTATATAGTACAATCAAAGGCGGACCAGGATTAAGAGTTGGAGGTTCTAAATTTTAGAACAGATAGTGTGGTTCAAACCCCACTACTCTAGTGTGGAAAGCGTTTTCACTGTCCATTTCTTACCACTAAACTGACAATCAAAAGTTACTAGGTTTGTCTGAACCCAACTTAGCTCCCCTGAGTACAATTTCATAATCAAATACTCTCACCTTTGTCCATGAGTAGGGATTTAGAATCATTGTAGGGAAACTCCCATTGTATTCAACTGCCTCAAATGTTATTGGTCCTTCATATTCATAGTTCAAAAGGTTAAGAAACTAACTTATTAGTTACACAGTTTTTACAAGCTAGGTTAATACTTAATAAACGTTTATTCGTAATTATCTTATAAGTGAACTGAGCGCATTAAAAACTAAACTCATATAACATACCCATCTCATAGATAAGGCCAGATAAAGCAGAGCAACCAGGGCCTCCCGTGATCCAAAGCATAAGAGGGTCGGAGTCTGGCTCAGACTCCGACTCTATAAAATAATAGAATAATTGCACATTTTCTGAATCACCAACTCCAACATACCTGGAAACATCAGTCGATTAATTTCCGAAAAATTATAACAATTCAAAGTCCTTACAATACAATTTTTCAAGAAAAAAATAAGTGAAAAATATCGGTGTCCAGTTTCTCACCCAGTTTCGAGTTCAAATGGAAGTTGTCCCTGAAAACCAGGAAGAAACTTCACTGTTGAACCAGATGCTGCTGCTACAACAAGAAGTAAAAATAAGCAGTAGCATAGCTCTGTTTTTGCCATATTTTTCATTTAACAGAGTTTTCTAAAAGTTAATCCTCATGTCGTAGAGAATAGCAGAAGAAAAATATAATCGGGAACCTTCTACTAGCCCAAGATCGTTGATTAAGATTGAAAAATTCAACTAAAGAAGAGAAAGCTAGAAAAGAAAAAGGAACAATTTGGATAGAAGAACTTTGTTACGAAGGAAGACTCTTTAATTGTCTTTGATTTTTTTTTTTGTTATGCTTGTAGAAATTATTCTAGATACATCTACAAGAAATATCTAGATAACAAGAATCTACATATATATATATACTTTACTATAAATATCTAATTATCTATAACATCTAGTTAAGTATAAATATCAAAGATATATATTCTAAAAAATTCTACCAAGTATTTAAGATATTTTTTGTACCTCCTAAAAATTAACTTTAATTTTTCACACATATCATATCATAAATTGATATATAATTAAAAGTGATGTAAACTATTCAAGGACTCCCCTACTCACCTTTCTTTTCTTTCATTTTCTTATTTTTTTTTTACTCCTAATAAATATCTAATTCACAAAACATAATTAATACATTTGATTAAAAAAATATAGATTACATTTTCTGTTAAATTAAGTTCCCCATTTCCTTTTTGGATAGTTGTTTACTTGAGGGATATCAAATATATTTCAAATACATTCTGAAATACAGATACATAGTTAAAAAGGAAAGGACAGAGAGGAGAAAAGCGGGAGAGCGAATACATGCAAATTCTATTTTTGACCTTATATATCGATCTATCCGATACCCATGTATCTAGAGATCGAAATCTGACACAAATGCTAATTTTGAAAACTCATGAAAATGCACATAATTAGACCCTAAATTGGTAAGACTTGTATTGTTTACCCTTTTTAATATTAATTATCATCATATTAAGTAGACTTACCACAATAAATAAATTTTCATTACAAGATTGATATGATAATCTAAAAAATATGGTATTAATTTATCATAATTGATTAAATTGCATTGATAATATATACACCCACGATAAACAAAACTTAAATTCATTTGGCAAAATAGTATTGCGTACACATAACACAGAATTTATCAATTTGAATTCAATACAATTGACTCTATCAAACATTTGGAGGTGATTGGGGAGGACAACATCTACGCAGCCTTATGAAACAAACCTGATCTCCAATACAAACACTGATATATATTGTTATCGCTCAATACAAGTTACAACGTACAATACACACAAGAAAGTAATAACATACTAATTACGGATAGATTAACATAGAAGAAGGTAACTAGAAGGGAATGAGATACTAGAACAGAGAAAGGAGATGAGAGATAACTGAAAGTCAAAGCTTCGACATAATTTGCATAACCGTTCTTTCTAATCTCTAGACCTTTTTAACAATAGCTAATTGGGTCTGGATCCCATATAAAACTCTCCAACATTTTACTCGGCCCAATAATATCAACCGAATCAGTCTTATTTACCACGTTTAGCTCATATAGCTTTACAGAGTTATCTTGGTTCACAACACCTTATCCTTACTTTTATGCGGCAGAGAAAATTGTTTCCTATTGACTCTTAACAACCCTCTTTATTTGTTCGGACTTGAGATTGACAACTTAAAATTGTAATACATCTGTTGATTACAAAGGCTGGTAAGACATCCACCTTGTGAGCATGGCCAGACATTCACGAGGCTTATACTCTGGTGCAGTATGCCCTGCTCCCTGTTAAATAATAAAATTAACAAACCTATTTTAACACCAATTATTTTTTAAAATAAGAAAAGAAATTTGAAAAAATAGATTGAGAGAATAGTTTCCTTGCCTTCACTGTGGCAAATGTCATCTGATTTGAGTAACTTCTTGTGTAACTGAAATCGTACGATAAAAAAAAAAGAGTTTAACATCTATTCACTTGACGAATTTCAATGTACGTCTTTCATCAAAAACTAACCCGGCAACATGATTGTCAACAGTCCAAGCTCGCCAATTATCGACAATTGAGTAGTTAAGAAATTTTATCCATGCTTGAGTTGATTGGAAAGTAACAACCATGTCATGATCTCCACTGCTCAATTCAATTGAACATTAGAGAACTTGTTAGTTTCACAGAGATAAACTTTAACTATTTGTATTTGTAGTTAATTATTCTAATGTTGTATATAAACACAATTAGTAATATTTATCGTGAACCTGTATATAAGAGATCTGTAACCTTTACTACTGAGGTTTTTATGATATGGTATGCTACTCATGACCATCCTATTGTATTGCAAATTACTTGCACATCTCTCCCAGTTACCGAATGAATATATTAGTCTGAGTTTAAGTTCTATGCATTGACGATAAGAAAATACTTTGTGTAACACCCTATGTCATACCTGGGCGTCTCTAACTTGATCATCGTCAGCCCAATGATTAGAAAGTTTGTACCAATCAGTCTAAAGCAATTGCAAGTTGTAAATTCTTGTAAGTAATATAAACAGATACAAGAAATCAATTACTTTGTAAATAATATTTGAAGATGGAACGACAAATACTCACGCGACATTTTAGTTGATGAAACTTTTCATCAAGAGATCTTCTTTGGCCAAACAGTAAGTGTGGCCTTGGTAAAGTAAACCCACAATTGGGCTCCAAAATATGGGCACTATTAATTCCTTGAAGAAGCTGCATTTAAGGTCAGTATTTTAATACCAAGTCAGGTGATATTTAATTTTTATTTCAAATAGATCAATCACCAACCTGTATAAAAGTTTGAACATCTTGCAAACACAGTTTATTGCTTGGATTTATATTGAGATACTCTCCTTTACAATTGGACTTAAAGGACTGTTTGAGAAAAATAAGCCAATTACTTTTAAGTAAAGTTAATGAAAACACATAACTAAAGAAAAGCCAACCTCATAGAGTTCTTCAGAAATAAGTCCCATTCCATAAGCAAATGGAATTCTATAATTGTCTTCACCTTCAAAAGTCACGGGATTTCCGAGTAAATATCCCTGAAGATATATAATAGCGTCATCCATTTTGTGTATCTTTAACCATTTGTGTTATAACAACTTCATTATGAGTTGGTAAGAAAATGGACAAACCTTAAGATTAATAAATGGTTCGACTTCCATTTCATTCTCTACATTAACGCCAACAAACTATGAGAGCATAGTACTAAAACATGAAAGCATAATTTGCAATTGTTGGAGGGGAAATTTAGTCTTACTAATTGCTATGATTTGAGTAATGATGGGAACAACAATGCCTGAATATGAATCTCCACCAACATAAAATGGATTCTTTAAGAATTCTGGATGATCGACAAACCACTGCAAAAATCATATTAGAAGGGTACGTAGTTATTTCCTTCTGAAGTTCAAACACCAAATAATTACCTTGCGAAGGAACTGATATGCATGATCACTCGCTTGTAACTCAGATGATTGTCGACCTGCTGGAGTTGTCGCGTAGGAAAATCCAGTTCCCACCGGTAAGTCTAAGAAAATAATACTTGACACCTAAAAATTCCATGATACTTTTTAACATTTTTAAATTTTGTGCTACATTACAAAGTACCAATTTTATAATCAAACACTTTCACCTTTGTCCATGAGTAGGGATTTAGTATCATTTTAGGAAAACTCCCATTGTATTCAACTGCTTCAAATGTTATTGGTCCTTCATATTCATAGTTCAAAAAGTTAACAGAGTGTTACAATTTTTACTAGCTAGGTAAATACATAATAAACGTTTATTTGTAATTACCTTATAAGTGACCTGAGCGCATTAATATGAGATACCTATCTCATAGAGAAGGCCAGATAAAGCAGAGCAACCAGTGCCTCCAGTGATCCAAAGCATAAGAGGGTCGGAGTCTGGATCAGACTCCGACTCTATAAAATAATAGAATAATTGCACATCTTCCGAATCACCAACTCCAACATACCTAAAAACACCAGCCTATTACATTTTCGGAAAATTGTAACAATTTCAACGTCCAAACAGTTTATAATATTTATCCGTGGCCAATTTCTCACCTAGTTCCGAGTTGAAAAGGAAGTGGTCCTTGAAAACCTGGAAGAAACTTCACTTGTGAACCAGCTGCTGCATGCTCTGCTACAACAACAAGTAAAACCAAATAATAGCATAGTCGTATTTTTGCCATATTTTTCATCCAACATACTATACTATAGTTTTTTTTTCTTAAAGTTATATTAAGTCATCATATCATATATAAATAAAATTGATAAACTAGTAGGGGAACACAGTCCCTATACTATATATCATTTGATTGTACTATATATATGTATATATGGTGTAGCAAGGTACACATGATGATTTGTCTAAAAAATGGGTTCCCCTAAGCCTCCCTATTGCCATAGTTTTGCCCATCTCTATTCAACCCTTAGTTCGAAAAATAAATTCATATGGCGAAAATTGTTCTACACTATTTAAAGATATCAAATTACACCTCCAACGTCGATGTGTTACTCATCAATATCGACCTAATTCAGCCTCGAAAGCTGATTTCAAAGATCATAGAGAAAATGGTCTAAAACCCCCCCAACCTATACCCGAAATCCCAACTACACACTTCAACTTTAAGGGTATCCTATTACCCCTGAACTTTATATTTCTCTATTTTCTACACACTTAAGTGCAGATCTGTCATAGGAGGTGTTCTCACCTCCTCTAGGCGCGTTAGAAGGTGAATTTTGACGAAAATTTCCTCTTTCTCCAACAATCATCTTCCCCACCCTTAAATTAGCCATTGTTTCTTCTCCATAGCAACAAAGACCAAATTCTCATACCGGATTCAGCATTGCTAGTGCTTTCGTTTGTTCTCCCTCTTTTGCTGCTCGACCATCAGCCACCACTGTCGCCGCCTCCGGCGAAACCCAAACTACCAACAAAATCATGTTCTCCTCTTCCCCTCTCCTCTTATCTCTCTCCCATTCCGAGACAACCACCTTGAAGACCTACCTCTGTTCTCACAACAAGGTCGACTATTCATCTTTGTTCCTCACAATTCCATAGGAATTTGAAAGAATTGGGGGAAGAAGTTATCTTAGATTTGAAGAAAATGGGAGAGTATATGAAAAAGTGGAAATGAATTATAAAAAAATTAAAAAAATAAAATAAATTAATTGAATTTTCACCTGTAAAACGCGTGAAGTTCACAGGCCAACACAGATCAGGTTATGGCTTTTTAGGGGTGTAATTATTACAGTTTTAAACAGTTCAGGGGGTAATAGGACATCCATAAAGTTGGAGTGTGTAGTTGGAATTTCGGGTATAGATTGGGGGGTTTTTAGACCATTTTCTCAAGATCATATAAAGAGATCAATTACACCTTTCATGTTGATTTCATAAAGTGTGAAAATTGAAATATTGGCATTGGCACTAAAATAAAACCTTAATTAGACAATCAACATATTCCTATTAAACAAGGAAAAATTACAGAAATTCCACATTTTAGTTTACTTATTACCATTATCCCCTATAAGTTTTACAAATTTCCAAAATCCCTCATTTTCGCGCATTAGATTAATGTATCTCGCGCATCAAATTAATGTATCTAGCGCATCAGATTAGTGTATCATGTATAAAATGTACATCAGATTAGTGTATCATGTATAAAATGTAATGTATCTTACTTAACGATTAATGTATCTCGCGCATTAGATTAATGTATCAGCGCTTATATTATTGTATCCGTTTGAGGGATTTTTATAATTATAAACTTTTAAGGAATAAATTATAATTTTGCCTTAAAAGTATGTAATTTATGTAACTTGTCCATTAAACAAACACCAATACTTACATTTTCATACCAAATACATGGCACAATTACTATTTAGAGATCTAAATTTTCATCATAAATTCAGATATCGAAACTCAAAGTTTTTCCAAATAAAATAATCAATATCTTAAAATATTCAAAAGATAAATTTGGATCAATGAAACAGTTGTCGAAATTCCAACTATGCTACATAAATTTTGATCAAAAGACATGAACATTACTAGTCTTTGAAACAGCATGACTTCTACTCCTAGGATACTTCAAATCATTTTTCATTAACATAATGGAAACATCTTCATCTTGACCTCCTAAAACAAAGGGCTTGTCTTCATCAATTCTTCCCATACCAACACTAACACTCCTCGGTACTGATCTCCTTGACGGCATTTGTTGTCGAATTTGTTGCTGTATCAATAAATTCAGCTCAAAATTCTCTCCCATACTCCTCGCCGACGCTGCTCTAACAAGTTCTCTAAAATCTTCGCTGTTATCAGACCTCGTAGATGATGTTACACTGTAACTCTTAGGCAAACTCCCAGGATTTACAACTGCGTAATTCGTCATTGTACCTACGTAACAATCTCGCGCTTTGATTAATGCCTTCCATGGTAATGCGAGAATTCGAATAAATCTGTTTTGGCCATGACTCCCTTTGTTCTTCATTTTTCCTCTGTTTTGCTCTGTTTT
>JAJOOS010011041.1:0-21928 GCA_029582725.1 Solanum chiquidenum | reverse complement strand
TTAACTATGTCTTATGTTGACTATGTTTATATGATGCTTATATTGGAGACTATGTTATGGCTAGGATGTTTATGTTATAATTATGTTATTGTCTCTTATGCTTATGTCTTATTTTGACTAACCATTTGATATGCTCTTATGATGTTGTTTAGCTTTCATACTTTGTACGTTGTACCAACGCATATTGCCTACATTCTAACCAAATGTAGGGTTGGAGGTCTGATTTGATTTGGTGGTTAGAGTTTCAAGGATTCAAGAAGAAGTGAAGAATTGGTGAGTCCTCATAGCTTCGAGGACGAACCCTTTTTATTCCTTTATGTCATTTCCTACGTTTTTAGACTTTGTATGGGCTGCGTCCCAATGAATTTTATTCAAGAGTTATTAGATGGTTTTAGACAAAGATGTTAGAAAAGACTTCCGCTTTAATAAAATGTTTTGGGTATTACTATTTAAATAACCTTTTAAATTTTCCCATATTCTCTATTATCTTATGTTATGAATGTGCTAAGAGCTTGTATGTGACCCCTTCGGGGTCAAGTACACCATGTTACGACTAGGGGGTGCTCTCGGGTCGTGATAAACTTGGTATCAGAGCATAAGGTTTTGGGATAGACTTTTTGGATTTGTTTTACACCACGTCTAAGTAGAGTCTTATTCATGGGTGTGAGCAGCGACACATTTCATGAATAGGAGGCTATTGGATGCTTAGGAAAAAATCTCACTTCTTCATTATCTTGGTCGTGATGGGGAGCAAGAGGTTCCTCTTCAGGTTCCAAATCAATTCCCTCCTCAAGTTCAAGATCAAGCTCCTCCTCAAGCTCCAAATGACCCTTCACTTGGGAATGCCACTCTTGAAAAGTTTAGGGCTTCTATGCAACTATTGGCTCAAGCCTTGATGGCACAAACTAATAGAGATGTTGTGGCTCCCGCAAACCCTATAAGGGGGATGGCTTCCTCTAGAGTGAGAGAGTTTTTAAGGATGAACCCTCCGGAGTTTTATGGATCCAAAGTGGAGGAAGATCTTCAAGGTTTTATGGATGAGTTGTATAAGGTGCTTGCCATCATGGGTTTGACTACGGTAGAGAAAGTGGAACTAGCCGCTTATCAATTGAGTGATGTAGCACAAATTTGGTATGAACAATGGAAAGATAGTAGGACGGTAGAAGAAGGCCCAATAGAGTGGGAAGGGTTTAAAGAGGCATTCCTTGATAGGTTCTTTCCCCTAGAATTGAGGGAACTAAAGATGCAAGAGTTCATAAATCTTAAGCAAGGGGGTTTGAGTGTGAAGGAGTATTCCCTTAAGTTCACCCAACTATCCAAGTGTGCTCCAACCATAGTGGGAGATTCTAGGGCCAAGATGAACAAATTTGTATGGGGTTATCCGACTTAGTGGTTAATGAATGTCGTTCGGCAATGCTTATCCCTAGTATGAATATTTCCCATCTCGTGGTTCATGCCGAACAAATTGAGGAGCAAAAACTTAAGAAAATGAATAGAGAAGCAAAGAGAGTTAGAACGAATGATGGGAACTTTTCATATGCTAACTTCGATGGACAAGATAGGCCTAGGACTAAACCAAGATATACCGGCCAAGATTCTTCCAACCCCTCTAGGTTTGACAAAGAGAAGGGTAGTGGGTCTCCATTTCCCAAGTCTACTTGCTCCAAGTGTGGGAGGAGTCATTATGTTAAGTGCTTAGCCGGCATGAATGGTTACTATGGGTGTGGGATGAATGGGCACAAGATGAGAGATTGCCCGGTTCTTAAAGCTAAGGGGAGGGAGGATAAGAAAGTTGCTTCTAGTGATCCGAAAGAGGGTAATCAAAAGAAGAATAGGTTTTATGCTCTCCAATCTAGAGAAGATCAAGAGTGATATCCTCATGTCCTTTACAGTATGTAATTCATGCTTTAGTCAATTACTAGATTTCTCATCTTATTGTGACTTGCTATGATGGGCTTGAAGTTTTCTTTAAAAGGTATAATGCTTCATTGTTGCCCTGTGTTATGAGTTTTTTGTTGAAGAACTTGTGTAGGCTTACTCCCAAGGGGGAGATAGTTTGCCTATTTAGCAAGGTTGTTGAGTGATTATATGTTGCCATGATTTTCAATTGTGCATGTTCAGGGAAATGCTTAGGTCTTGCTAGAAACGACTTACATGCATTGTTTTGCCTCTTGTTTAGTTGAGTTGCATATGAGCTCCATGAGAGTATGTGAGCACGGTTAGTTGGAGAAGGTTGTTCCTCCTATAAATGAGATGAATTATGGGAATAGAATGCATAAATGGGATGTTAGAGATAGTCTGTAATTCCTTTAGTTGCATTGAGCATGTTTAGATAAGACGAAAGTTTTCCCTCTCTTGTTGTGTGAATTTGGATATAGTGCATGCATATTGGGTCTGCTAGTCTAGAGTTTTTTCATTTAAGAAGTGTTTATAAGGTTCATTCGAGGACGAATGTTCCCAAGGGGGAGATATTGTAACACCCCAAAAGTTGTAAACTAAACTAGAGCCAACAGCTAGGGTCCTACACTGTGATGTCGAGAATTTTAATCATAGTTGCGACCTTATATGCTTAGAATGAGGAGTTTAGTGGTTGAAAATATAGGTATGAATTAGACCTAGTAGCCTATATGGCCTTTAAGAGGTTGGTGGTGCAAGGGAAGGGCGACCAACAAGGAAAAAGGGCAAGCCTAAGCCAAAGGGCCAAGGCTGCCCAACCTTGGCAGCCACTGCCTAAGAGTTTACGACCACCTTCATGACCAGTGCTGTGGACCACATTCCGTGATGGGGTCCGTAAAGACTCCTTATACACTTGGGAGGCAAGGCCAAGAGGCCTAGACACTTCCCCAAATCGACGAGGCACTTCACGAGCCGTTGACTTGACCACAGCCCGTCAAAGTGCCCGTGAAGGTGCCTTAGAGGCTGAGGGTGTATTAGGTCCATGGAAAGTTTGGGGAGATACTGGAAAGTGGACCACGGGAACCAACATGGACCGAGGTGCCCTTCACAAACCGTCGAAGTGGACGTGGTGTCTAGGACAAGGCTGCCAAGTCGAGGTCACTTAAGTAAAATCCTATTCAACTTAGGTTAAGTGTGGGTCATTTTGTAAGGATTTTATACACCCATATATTTATATTTAATTCATAAACCACCCTAATTAAGTCATTCTAAATCAAGACCCCAAATCACTTCCCTCTCAAATATTTCTCTCTCTAGAAAGAACCCAAAGCTTGAAGAAGAAGAAGACGAGAAGGGAAAGGGCAGCATCTTAGGTCGAATTCCCCTCATTGATTCAAGCTTGATAAAGGTATGTGAAACTTATTCATCCATGGGTTCTTCCACCCATGGATCCCCCATAGTTTTTCCCCCAATTGTGAATTCAAAAACCCAATTCTAGCTAGGGTTGTGATTGCATTATGGGTAGGGCCTGGGTATGATTCCAATCTAGTGGATATCACTCAATTATGATTGAATTGTCTTTGTTTAGTGATATTATGATGATTTCATGTGATTTCTATGGTCAACCCTAATCTAGATTAATGAATGTGATCTTTGTGGGGTTATGCCATTAGAGGCAAGGTTCAAGGTTCATATGGGATCTTCCTAATTCAACGTTGTGTGTAGTAATTGATCAAAGTTAGGGTCATATAATCATGAATTGAACTAGACTCTATTGTATATGATAGATCTTGACTTGTGAAGTTAGATTTGAACCTTTAGGATCAATTAAGACTAGAATCACCTAGTAATGAAGGATGTGATCAAATTACCTCAAAATCTAGGTATAAAGAAGAGAATAAGGATAGAATGAAGTAAAGCTTGTGATATTAGGTTGTTGTGTTGGCTGTAGATTTAGGACTTGAATAGATGAAAGTGATAGAATCACTTGAACATGGATGGGTTGTCAAGGACATCCTTCCATGAGAGAAGAGTGTTAAGCAAGGCTTAACAACTAAACCTTGGAGTGTATGCTTGGCTCCAAGTGGATATTGAAGATGAGACGGAGTGTCACACAAGATAGGGTCCGAACTCCAAGAAGAAGGGAGAACCAAACCTAGTTGATGTGAGGACTATCCAAGTTAAAGGTGGGATTATTACGTAGTAGAGTGTGGGTTTTCCCAAAGTTAGGTCTCATTAGATGGGAACGTTTACATAGTTGAGTTAAGGTTCTTAGTAGCAATCTTTATATCCTATGAACTAAGACTTACTTAAGAGAGTATCTCATAGTGTTTTAAATCATAATTGAACTAAGACTTACTTAAGAGAGTACCTCATAGTGTTCTGAAGTTAAGAAGAGGAACTCGATTCCAAACCAAGGAGAGTTAGCAGGAGGACCGAAAGGTAGTACTTAGCATGTATATTATTATAGGGTGCTATGCATGCATTGTACAAGTATGACTTAGGGTCCATAAAGATAAGTATTGAGATAGGATTGGACTAGAGTTGCATTTCCTAGTTATAGTTGACTAGAGGTGAGAGACTCCCTTAGTTTTTGAGGGTTAAGCTAATAATAACGGTAAATTAGGGTGAATATGACTAGGATGACTTCAAGGATATGCTTAGGGTGAAAGGTAGTATGGGATGCCTTTCATTCATTGCACAAGTGTGCCTTGATGTTACTTAGAAGTATGACATCCTTATGGCATAGAGGAGCTTAAGAGTTGACCATGTACATAGATTATAATTGAGATGACATGAAGACCTAAGTCTTGAATATGAGGGTGGACCATGACCAAGAATGACTAAAGAGTGGTACTTATCTTGGATACTAGTATGGGATGCTATCCTTGTAATGCACAAGTATACTTGGAGGTGGCTTGTGGAGTAGTCCGCTTGTAATAGGAAAGACCTAAGGTTGAAGAATGTGGCCATGTAAGCCTAAGTGGATATTATGCCATGAACTTACTGTATCTCCTATGCTTATTAACTATGTCTTATGTTGACTATGTTTATATGATGCTTATATTGGAGACTATGTTATGGCTAGGATGTTTATGTTATAATTATGTTATTGTCTCTTACGCTTATGTCTTATTTTGACTAACCATTTGATATGCTCTTATGATGTTGTTTAGCTTTCATACTTTGTACGTTGTACCAACGCATATTGCCTACATTCTAACCAAATGTAGGGTTGGAGATCTGAGTTGATTTGGTGGTTAGAGTTTCAAGGATTCAAGAAGAAGTGAAGAATTGGTGAGTCCTCATAGCTTCGAGGACGAACCCTTTTTATTCCTTTATGTCATTTCCTACGTTTTTAGACTTTGTATGGGCTGCGTCCCAATGAATTTTATTCAAGAGTTATTAGATGGTTTTAGACAAAGATGTTAGAAAAGACTTCTGCTTTAATAAAATGTTTTGGGTATTACGATTTAAAGAACCTTTTAAATTTTCCCATATTCTCTATTATCTTATGTTATGAATGTGCTAAGAACTTGTATGTGACCCCTTCGGGGTCAAGTACACCATGTTACGACTAGGGGGTGCTCTCGGGTTGTGACATTTCCTTGGAAGAAACTTGATGAAATTGTGACTGTACTTTATCCCTTCACCTGTAATCCTCATGAGATGTGGTTTTTGTGAATTGCCAACTTAGGCCAAAAGCCTAAGTTGGGGATGTGGTGAAAAGAGAAGGTAAATCAAGAAGTGCAAAGAAGTCCCCTTTACTCATGGTTTTGAAAAAGGTGAAACCCCTCCATACAAAAAAAATGAGGAGAAAAAGAAGAAAATAATGGGGAAAAAAAGACTGAAAAGTTGTGGAATAAAGTTGTGAAAATGCAAAAAAAAAATAAGGTGTCCAACAGTCCATGGAAAGTGAATAATGGAGTGACTTTTGAGCATAAATGAGAATTATGAAGAAAAGGAAAGGAAGTTTTGTTCATACCACCTTTCATGAGCATAGCAGCCACTGAGCCTAAATGATCATACCTTTACACTCAGCCCCGTTACAAGCCTTGAAAATACCTTTTTGATCTTGAGTGCGCTGAAACAAGTGTTGATTGGAAAATACGGGCAAACCTTTGGGTTAAGTCATGCATTGTGTTTATCTTTTTTAGTGTGAGTTTTGATTGTGATTCCAGAGCTATAAATTGTTGAACCATTGTGTGTGAATACGGAATCATTCTTTGTGTGAGGACATTTGAATACCTTTGTTGAGCTTGAACTTGCATTTGAAGCAAATATTATGAACTTGAGAATCTTTGATAATGGCGAGTCGCAACTTGAATCTTTGAGTGCACAATTGATCATTGCATGAGTAAGTTGAGTCTTTTTGTGTGCATTCATGATTGAATCTTATGTAGCACTGTTTGAGACATCCTTTTTGAACTTCTGAACTTGAGTTTTACTTGAGGACAAGCAAAAGTTTAAGTTGGGGATGTTGATGAGTCCATGATTTGGATTCATTTAGGGCATTATTTGGATAGATTTAGTGTCCTCAAATGCTTATTTTGTGTCAATAACTTATGTAAATCCTTGTTTTCCAAGTATTTGGATTTAGGAACAAAGCATGGACACTAAGGAGCAAAGAGGAACAAGGCAGCTGAAAGAATGAGGAAAAGAAGGCTTGATGATTGCCTAATCCTTTGGGTGAGTTGTCGAGTGGCCAGTATCTCGCCTAAAGTTTTAGTGTGCCAATCCCTAAAGGAGAAAATCAAGTCGGCAAAAAAAAAGGAGCAGTCAGCGTGTCACCAAATGGTTCTGCGATGTAGTGTTGGATCGATGAGTTGATCGGCGATCCCAATTTACTACGCCGAATAGTCCTTCCTAGCATATTTTTGGCGACTATAAATACATTTTTGAATTCTTAATTTAGAATCAGTTTTCATAATATAGAATTTCTTATCAGTTTTCATAATATAGAATTTCTTATCAGTTTTCATAATATAGAATTTCTTATCAGTTTTCATAATATAGAATTTCTTATAACTTTTCATAATATAGAATTTCGTATCAGTTTTAGATAGAACTCTGAGTTTCGATACAATAATTTTTCCTTAGCTTTGAAGAATTGAAGTTTTCCATTTTTAAGAATTTGGAAGTGGGTCTTTGAGATTCTTCAATTTGGACCTTTGTAAAGATGAAATTAATCTTACACAATTGATGGAACACAATTGGTAACGATTTCTATCTTTTCTTGGGGTGTGATTATATGATTATGGGTTTATTTAACTTATGGGTATTGTTAATTGATAGTTTAAATGTTGTTTAAAAGTGATTTCAATCAGTAATTGTGGTTTAATTTTAAAGGTTGTAGTTGCAAATGCAATTCTACCTTAGTTTTTTTTGCTTGCTCGAGAGAGAGAGATATTAAAACCAAGATTACTGATTTGATGGTCTGTGGGTATTGGGTTGTCATGGGTTCAGCTCGAGAGAGTGAATCCTAAACCCTTTTACACACATTCAGCTCGAGGGAGTGAATGGACTAAAAAGTAGGTTGTTCTTAATTGTTGTTTGTTGGTGTTCGAGAGAAACCAACTTGATTCGGGGTAGATTGCTCGAGAGAAAGTTTATTCCCACTAAAGTCTAGTTTATTCACTGATTTACAGCTACATACTATCAGTTGCAATTACCCATTTGTCTACCTTAGCCTATAATCCAATCACATCCCAAGAACCCGTCTCTTTACTAGTTAATTAGTGTTATTTGATGTTGTGGTAGTTGATAATTATAAAAAAAAATCCCTTGTTATTTGACACTTGTGTCACCCCTTAACTTGAATTATGTTTTAATTATTAAATGTTTTTACCTATGATTGACTTGAACATATTTGTACTTGGCTCTTGAATCTTAAGCACGTACCACTACCTGTGGGATTTGACACCCCAACTCACGTAGTTGGGTTATACTACTGACTAACGATCGTTGGCACTTAGAATTGGATGAAGTGTCCTGATACTTGAAATCGGTATCGAATTTCATCTCTTTACGATGATTGGCTAAAACCCCAAATCTTGGGGGTTTGACCATGTAACCAATTGATATGTTTGATTTAATGGTTGCTTGTAATTACTAATCTTCAGCGTTAATTTGAATTGGGTTTAACTTATTGCCGTGGTTTAATTCCTATATTTTATGTTTATTACAATGTACTTCAGCGTTTTACACTTGCTTGAGAAAGAGGTGTAGAGATAAGGTAGTAACTTCACATCCTTAGATGGTGGGTCTTGGTGGTTTCAGCTTGAGAAAGTGAAACTCAAGCTCCATCCTTTGTGTCTAGCTCGAGAGAGTAGATTTGAAAAGATTATAGGTTGGTCTTCTTATGGTATACATTGAGGTTCGAAAGAACTCAGTGGAAATAAAGTATTTATTCGAGAGAAAAGTGCTTTATCAAAAAAACATCCTACCCATAATAATATAACATGGTTGGTTAGTGATTTGCATCCGTTGAATTGAGTTTAGCAGTTAGTTAGTCAATCCCCCAAAGTATTGCCTCTGTATTTGATTGTCTCTTGTAGACTGTTGAAGTGGTTTGGTAGTCTGACAACTATTCATTTAGATTGTTAACGACGTCTTTGAGTTCGTCTTATAGATTTCTAAACGTTTTATTTGTTCAGTTGAAAAGGTCACCGTCATAATTTCATAGTCGAATTCAAAAGAAAGCTACTCTCTGTGGGATCGACCCCAACTCATTTAGTTCGGTTTATACTAATTTTTTATTGTTGACACTTAGAATTGGATGAAGTGTCTTTGAGACGTTAATCAAAATGGCGTTGTTGCCGGGGAGTAGCGTTGTTTAGAGTTCTTGTATTGAAGTTTGACTTGTGAATTTGTCGACTGTAGTTGAATCAATTTAGGCTGCATTGTGCTCGTATTGATTGGGCTAAATATCAGTAAGAATGAGTGAGGTTGAGGTGAATGGTAGCTAAGCAGGTCACCGAGATGGTATCGATGATATTAATAGCGTGTACAACCCATCCCAACTTGGTGAAATAGGTTCAATTTTCCTACCATCAACAGATGAGAATGCGATATTTGAGGTCACGAGCACAACTCTTCATCTCCTCCAAATGAAGGGACTTTATCGAGGGCTGGTTCATGAAGATCCATATGAGCACAAGAGAAATTTAATAGATGTGTGAAGCCCGTTTTCTTTCAAGAATGTATCACAAAAGTCAATCCGGCTCAGGTTATTTCCACTATCTCTAACGGGGGAGGCCAGCAAGTGGTTGGCTGAGTTACCAATGACTTCTATCACATCATGGGATGATCTTATCACGGCATTCAATGCGAGATTCTTTCCTCCGTCGAGGATGATGAAACTCAGAGATAACATTCAAGGTTTTAAGCGATTGGAAGGTGAACCCATACATGAAACGTGGTTGAGGTTTAAGAAACTCCTACTTCAATGACCAACTCACGGGCTACCAAACGATTTGCTACTCCAATATTTTTACCGGAGTATTGATTCAATAAATAAAGGAGTGGCTGATCAATTGGTTCGAAGGGGAATAATGTTGCAATCATTTGAGGTGGCTTCATTTCTTCTTGATGACATGACGAAAATAAATCAAGCTTGGTACACTCAAGAAGATCAAGTTTTGCTTTTTTATTTTAGAATGACTCAAGAACAACTTGATAAGGAAAGAGAAAGGGATGAGAACATCAAGAAGATATTGGCACAAATGGAATTACTACAAGAGCATGTGTTGGAGAATGTAAAAAATCCCAAGGGAACAAGTGGAGTATTTAGAGTCGAGGAGGGTTCTTCCTCGGGTTATTCAAAGTCGTGGGAGAATCAAGGTTGGAATTCCAAGAGATACGAGGAGGGTTTCCACCCACACTATTTACAACGAGGTGGGAATCAAGGTTGGAACTCCCAAAAAGAGGAAGAGCAAAGAAGATATTATCAAGAATGGGCTGAGCAAAGTGATTATTGGAGAAGAGAGGATGATCATGAAAAGGACCACACTCAATCGAGTGAAATCCCAAAGTCGAAAGGGAGTGCAAGTGGTCCTCGGGTGAATGATTTGTTGTCACACATCCTTAACAAATTTGAAGATTCAGATGATTTGTTAAAAGGGATGAAAGCTAATTTTTCGTCATTGAACAATAGAGTTAACTCTCATGCGGATGCAATCAAGCTACTTGAAGGTCAATTGAGTTTACTTTCAACGTAGTTAAAACCAAATATGACGAGGGAAAATGGTGATAGAGGTCTAGCTGTGGTTACACGTAGTTGAAAGGTAGCAGCAGGTGATGTTACGGGCAATGATGAAGCTCAAGTTCATGAAGAATAAAAGGTATGGAGGAAGAAGAAACACTCATCCATCAAAGCATTGCCAAAGGGTCACAAAAAGATGTGGAAAAAAAATCCAATCCCAAAGATGGTGTAACCTCTACCCAATATACCTCCTCCATTTCCCCAACTCCTCAAGAAGAAGAACGAGGATGAGAAGTTCAAGAAGTTTTTATCGGTGTTCAAGACATTGTCGATTAATCTCCCTCTAGTAGAGGCATTGTTGGAAATGTCGGGTTATGCCAAGTTTATGAAGGAGTTAGTCATAAAAGAAGAAGCTTGGACGTTGAAACAATCGAAGGTTCTCATAGTTGTAGTGCAATCATGACTAAGGAGAAGATAAAAAATAAACAAGATCCCGAATCATTCTCCATCCCTTGCACCATCGGTATGCTCCAATTTGCCAAGGCCCTATGTGATTTAGGAGCAAGCATCAACTTAATGACATACGCAATCTACAAACAACTTGGGTTGGGTGAACTGAAATCCACAACAATGAGACTCTTGATGGCAGACCGATCAATTATACACCCTGTGGGGATACTATATGACATCTTGGTAAAAGTTGATCGATTCATTTTTCGGTCTAATTTTGTCATTCTCAATTATGAGATCGATGGTGAAATTCTCATCATTTTGGGGAGACCATTCTTGGAAACCGGAAAAGCGTTGGTGGATGTTGAAAGTGGGGAATTCAAGTTCCGAGTGAACAAAGATAAAGTAACATTTAATGTGTGTAAGTCAATGAAGCACCCAAGCGATATTCACGTGATCTCTACTATTGATGTTATTGATGAGGCGGTTGCTAGTGTGAGCCATTTGATGTGTATGAGTGAACCACTCGAGGTTATGTTTGCTAACTATCATGAGTTCGAAGTTCAAGGCTACGAAGAGGTAGTAGCTGCTCTTTCGGGCATGCGAAAATATTCAAAGACTCCATTGAAGCTGGACATTGATTTAAAAAATTGAGAAAGTCCTCCGGCAAAGCCATCAATGGAGGAACAATCGAAGCTCAAATTGAAAGTACTTCCCTCCCATCATCGATATGCTTTCTTGGGGGAAAATAACACCTTACCTGTAATCATTGCAGCTGACCTGCTTGAATGGCAAATAAAATTGCTCCTTGAGGTGTTGAGAAGACATATCAAAGCTATAGGTTAGACTATCGCTGACATAGTGGGCATTCCTCCTGGCATTTGTACTCACAAATTCAGCTTGGTAGTGAATGTAAACCGAGTATTGAACATCAGCGGAGATTGAACCCACCGATGCAAGAGATGGTAAAAAAGAAGATAATTAAGTGGTTGGATTCATGTGTGATCTACCCTATTGCAGATAGCAAATGGGTAAGTCCAGTACAATGTATACCAAAAAAGGGGGGCATCACAGTAGTCCCAAATGAAAATGGGAAGCTTGTGTCTATGAGATCGGTGACCGGATGGCGAGTATGCATGGATTACCGAAAGTTAAATTCATGGACCAAAAAAGATCACTTTCCCCTGTCTTTCATAGATCAAATGCTTGATCGACTTTCATAAAGAGGATGGTATTGCTTTTTGGATAGGTACTCTGGTTATAATCAAATCTTCATTGCTCTAGAAGACCAAGAGAAAATTATCTTCACCTGCCCGTATGGAACTTTTGACTTCAAACGGATGTCGTTCGGGTTATGTAATGCTCCGGCAACGTTTCAACGTTGCATGCTATGTATTTTGGCTGACATGGTGGAGGATTCATTGGAAGTCTTCATGGATGACTTCTCGGTTGTGGGTGATACTTTTGAAGCATGTTTAGCACACTTGGGACAAGTTCTTCAAAGATGTGTGGAGACAAATTTGGTCCTAAATTGGGAAAAATGCAACTTCATGGTTAGGGAAGGTATAGTTCTTGGTCACAAAGTGTCACAAAAAGGGCTGGAGGTTGATAAAGCAAAGATTGAAGTGATTGAGAAGTTACCACCACCAATTTCGGTGAAGTGTATTCGTATTTTCTTGGGGCACGCCGGCTTTTACCGGAGGTTCATCAAAGACTTCTCAAAAAATGCACATCCTCTATGCAAACTTTTGGAGAAGGAGGTGAAATTCAACTTTGATGATGTGTGCATGGTTGCCTTCAAGTGTTTGAAAGAAAAATTGATCTCCACCCCGGTTATCATTAGTCCCGACCAGTCAGAACTCTTCGAAGTTATGTGTGATGCAAGTAGCACGGCATTAGGTGTCGTGTTGGGGAAAAAATGGACCAAAATATTTCACCCCATTTACTATGCAAGCAAAACTCTAAACGGTTCTCAACGTAACTATCCAGTTACAGAACAAGAATTAATTGCAGTAGTATATGCATTTGATAAATCTCGGGCATACTTGCTAGGCACTAAAGTGGTTGTTCACACTAATCATGTTGCTCTGTGTTATTTGATGGCAAATTAAGGATGCCAAGCCAAGATTAATATCGTGGATACTACTGTTGCAAGAATTTGACTTTGCAGTCAAGGATAAAAAAGGTTGTGAAACCCAGGTGGCTCACCACCTATCAAGGTTAGAAGGCAATGAGAATGACAAGCTCGAGGTAGACATAAATGATACATTCCCCGATGAACACATATTCATTGTAACTCTCCAACGAACTCCTTGGTATGCTAATTTTGCTAAATATGTGGTGCGTGGATTAATGCCGAAAGAACTGAACTTCTATCAACAAAAGAGGTTCTTGTTCGACGTAAAGAAGTACTTTTGGGATGAATCATATTTATTCAGAGAGTGTGCAGATCATATCATTAGGAGATGTGTTCCGGAGGAAGAAGTCAACGAAACTCTCCATGCTTGTCATGCTTCACCAGTTAGAGGTCATCAAGGTGGGGTGCGTACAACTGCTAAAGTTCTTCAAAGTGGTTACTATTGGATGTCCTTTTACAAAGATGCTCATGAGTTTGTTAACAAGTGCATTCAATGTCACAAACAAGGTGGAGTGTCTAAAAGACATGAATTGCCTCTCACGCCTATTTTGGAGGTTGAGTTATTTGATGTTTGGGGAATAGATTTCATGGGTCCATTTGTGAGCTCGTTTAACAATAAGTACATTTTGGTGGCAGTAGATTATGTCTCTAATTGGGTGGAGGCTGTTGCACTACCAGACAATGAAGGGAGAAGTGTTGTTCAATTCTTAAAACGCTACATCTTTGCCAGATTTGGTACTCCTCGGGCTATTATTAGTGATGGGGGATCCCATTTTTGCAACAAGTTTTTTTGCATCTGCACTGAGCAAATATAGTGTGAAACATAAAGTAGCAACTTCATATCATCCGCAAACAAGTGGCCAAGTGGAAGTGTTGAATCGGGAGATCAAGAGTATCTTGGCCAAGATAGTAAATGCAAATAGAATTGATTGGTCTTGAAAGCTTGATGATGCTCTATGGGCGTATCGCACCACCTACAAAATACCAATCATTATGTCTCCATATCAGGTAGTCTTCGGAAAATCTTGCCATTTACCCATTTAATTGGAACACAAAGCATTGTGGGCATTGAAGGCTCTAAATCTGGACTGGGCAAAATTTCAAAAGAAAGAGTAGATCAGCTAAACGAATTGGACAAATTCAGGTTCCGGTCTTATGAAAGTTTAGCTCTCTATAAGGAAAGATGAAGAAGTGGCATGATTCTAGAATCCTTAAGAGGGAGTTATGAGTTGGAGATTGGGTGTTACTATATAATTCTCGACTCAGACTCTTTCCGCGAAAGGTAAAATCCAATTGGTCAGGTCTATTTAGAGTAACACATGTGTTCACAAATGGTGTCATTGAAGTCGAAGGTAAAGAAGGACATGCATTCAAGGTGAATGGGCAATGTTTGAAGTTGTACTTTGGAGAATGCCAAAAAAATTCTCTAATTGAAGTGGTGTATCTGAAAGATGCTTGAGAGCATTTCCACATCGTGCCACAATGGTAAATAAGGCACTTCTTGGGAGGCAACCCAAGTGTTAGTGTTTCAAATAATATGTGTTGACTGTACATGTGTAAGCAATTGGGCGAGGTCAAAATGCCATTGGCGGATCGTCGAAGCTGTTTGGCGAGCCCGACATAGTTCACCTTCTGGACCTTGAAAATGGGGCAGAGATACTGGAACTTTGGGCGGGGAACCTTCATCATTCGGCGACACGCCAAAGTGATTGGGTGACCCGACTTTCCCTGCCCTTCTATTCTAGCTTTGATAGCCTGACCCAAGGGATCTTTTGGCGAGGTTGCAAGTCCATTATGCGATGTGTCGATCTAGTCGGCAAACTACTTTTAGCATCTCGTTGTGACTAGCCGATTATCGAATGAGTCTCTTGTGATGAACATTGCACACTAGCGAAAGTCTAGAGTCTTGTTTGATATTGGTACCAATGCCTTGTGTGATGAGTTTACCTTAAACCTTGTGTGATGACACCTAGAATTTGCCTCGTTGGTCCGGTTGACTAAGTCATCTAAGCTCTTGAAATGATCTTGGGCAACAATTTTGAAGAGTGAAACAATTTGACAATATACCTCTTTTGTGGCCAACCTTGTGAGTTGTGTGAACTTTGCTTGAACCCCTTTAAGACTTATCCTTTCCTTCGAATAAACTCGATTCAATTGTAACCCCTCTTTATCCATTCAACCATAATCCTCATGAATTGTGGTTTGTTTGAATAGCCAACTTAGGCCAAAAGCCTAAGTTGGGGGTGCGGTGAAAAGAGAAGGTAAATCAAGGAGTGTGAAAAAGTCCCCCTTTGATCCATGGTTTTGAAAAAGATGGAACCCTTCGTGTGGTGAAAAGAGAAGGTAAATCAAGGAGTGTGAAAAAGTCCCCCTTTGATCTATGGTTTTGAAAAAGATGGAACCCTTCCATAAAAACCAAAAAAAGAAAAAAAGAACAAAGAAAGAGAAAAAAAATGAAAAAGTTGTGAAATAAAGTTTTGAAAGTTGCAAAAGAAATGGGGTGTCCAAAAAGTTAAATAATGGGGTGAACTTTGAGCATGAGTAAAAATGTTGAAGAAAAGGAAGAAAAATGATGTTCAGACCACATTTCATGAGGATGCAGCCACTGAGCCTAAATGATCACACCTTTACAATCAGCCTGTTACAAGCCTTCAAATGACCTTTTTGATCTTGAGTGATCTGAAATGAATGTTGATTGGAAAATAAGGGTAAACCTATGGGTGAAGTCATGCATGTGTTCATCTTTGTGAGTATGAGAGTCGTGTGTGATTTCGGAGTTATGAATTGTTGAAAGCTATTGTGTGAGTATGGAATCATTTTTGTGTGAGGGCATTTGAGTACCTTTGTTGAGCTTGAACTTGCATTTGAAGCAAGTATTGTGAACTTGAGCATCTTTGATAATGGTGAGTCACAATTTGAATCTTTTAGTGCACAATTGATCCTTGCATGAGTAAGTTGTGTCTTGTTGTGTGCATGCATGATTGAGTCTTATGTAGCACTATTTGAGACATCCTTTTTGAATTGCTGAACTTGAGTTTACTTGAGGACAAGCAAAAGTTTAAGTTGGGGTGTTGATGAGTCCGAGATTTGGATTCATTTAGGTCTTTGTTTACATAGATTTAGTGTCCTCAAATGCTTAATTTGTGCCAATAAATGATGATAAATCCTTGATTTTCATATTTGTTGATTGAGGAACAAAACTAGGACATATATGGGCAACAAGGGCAACACAAGCTGAAAAAGAGAGAGGAAAAACAAGCCTGATGATCGTCGATATAACTTGGTGGATCGCTAAGTCGCTCCTTTATCGCCTAAAATTACAAAACACTGAGCCTTCAATAGGAGGAACTTCAGCGAACAACATTTCCATTTTGCATGTCGCCGACTGTATCTGTGAAGGACGACCATGTCGCCGAAAGTACTGATGGAGGTCCAGCTAAATGAAGATGGGCGAGCTAAAAGACAAAAGGGCGCATCGCAGAATGGAACGGCGATCCCGACATGGATCGCCTAAAATTATAGTGGTTGGACGAGGAAGATTTGAAGAAAGAAGGCTAGACGAAAGGACAATCGGCGAGTCGCCGAATGGTAGGTGAAGCCCGACTTTCCTCGTCGATTGGCCCCAAAATTCCACACCTCAGATTAGTATAAATTGGTTTTTGGAAGAGAGAGATAAGCATTCTGAAATTGTGAGGAACAAAGGAGAGAGAGCAAAAACACTGTTGTTACTAATTTTGAGTAATTTTTGCAATATTTTCAATTGAATATTGTAATAGTGAAGAAATTCTTCATATTAATGTTTTTATTTTCAAATACCCAGCTATGGAGTTTTTAGCAGGTATCAAATTTCATCTCTTTACAATGATTGGCTAAAAACCCAAATCATGGGGGCTTGACAATGTAACCAATTGCTATGTTTGATTTAATGGGTGCTTGTAATTACTAATCTTCGGCGTTAATTTGAAGTGTGTCTAAGTTATTACCGTGGTTTAATTCCTATATTGTATGTTTATTGCAATGTACTTCAGGGATTTACACTTGCTTGAGAAAGAGGTGTAGAGCTAAGGTAGTAACTTCGCATCCTTAGATGGTGGGTCTTGGCGGTTTCAACTTGAGAAAGTGAGACCCAAGCTCCATCCTTTGTGTCTAGCTCGAGAGAGTAGATTTGATGAGATTGTGGGTTGGTCTTCTTATGGTATATATTGAGGTTCGAAAGACTCAGTGGAAATAAGGTATTTGTTCGAGAGAAAAGTGTGTTATCTAAAATCCATCCTACCCATAATAAATTAACATGGTTGGTTAGTGATTTGCACCCGTTGAATTGAGTTTAGCAATTTTTTAGTCAATCCCCCAAGTATTGCCTCCGTATTTGATTGTCTCCTGTTGATTGTTGAAGTTGTTTGGTAGTCTGACAACTATTCATTTAGATTGGTAACGACGTCTTTGAGTTTGGCTTATAGATTCCTAAACGTTTTGTTTGTTCAGTTGAAAAGGTCACCGTCATAATTTCATACTCGAATTCAAAAGAAAGCTACTCTCTGTGGGATCCACCCCAACTCATTTAGTTGGGTTTATACGGATTTACGATCGTTGACACTTAGAATTGGATGAAGTGTCTTTGAAATGTTAATCAGTCCCCTATCAGCATAGCTGTCTTGCCCTCCTTACTTGACAAACAACACAATCCAGCAACAAACAGACTCATCACGTTCCTCTTATCTGCAACCATCTCCGGAGCATATCAGGAAAGTTGGGTGAACTTCAAAACTATAGTCATGAACATTCATAGGTTCCTGCTTAAGGGTAAGGAATTCCCGTACCTTAGCTTCTCTCAGTTCCCGGGGAAAGAAATGCCCCAAGAAAGCACTCTCGAACATAGCCCAACTCAAAACCGGTGCATCCTCAGCCCTACTCTTATTCAACTAGTCAAACCAAGTCCTAGCAACACTCTTCAGTTGATAGGCATCTAGTTCCACTCGCTCTGCATCGGCAACGTGCATAACCTCAAACACTTTCTGCAGTTCCTCAACAAGTTTTCTAGAAACTCTGTGGTTCTTGAACTACTGAAACTTGGAGGATTCATCCTCAAGAACTAACGGATCCTCGAAGTATCAGCCACTTCGTGTCGAGCCCCTTTTTTTTACCCAACTTGGTTGGTCACAACTTGACTTAGCATTCGGATTGCTTCCCGAAATTCAGCATTGTTGACCTCTTCTTGGGGTTGCACTTCTGGTGCATTAGATACCCCTTTCTCTTCAATGTTCCTCCTAGCAGAATAACCTCGGACAAGTCTTCGTAGAGGCATGATCTGAAAGACACGCGCAAGCATGAGTTATAAGAAACTTTTTAGAGATTAACTTTATCGCACGAAATGAGTATGAAAGAAGTGAGATAATTCCAAAGTGTCGTATCCTCCTAATTATAGATGTGGCGCGCTTCACACTGATAACTAGGACTCTACTAACACGGCTTCATAGACTCCCTGGGACTCTTGAACTCTGTGCTCTGATACCAAGTTTGTCATGCTCCGAGCCTACACCCTAGGTGGGACTAGCACTCGATAACCATTGTTGGTCCCAAGCGAACCCTTGGCCTAGCTTAACTCTTAGCGGAAGACTTAAATAACAAGAAGCAGTCTCAAAAGATAACTCATGCAATAACTTAAAGAAATATTAGACAAGCCAAAATGACAACTCAAGTCTTAACATAAACAACTGAAAATGGAAAGACTAAAGAACTATAACTATCTATCTATGAAGCCTCTAAAATCAATGAGGGATGTCGGGACAAGACCGCGATCATCCTAACAACTGAAATACTGAAACAATGTAAAAGGGATCCTCCGAAAAGTAAGGAAACTCACCAACTGACTCTGAGTTCTCCACTCGATCAACCGGGCGCTAGATGTTGATCCTCGTCATCATAAAATGCTGCAGGCCAAAAGGCATCAGTACATTGAATGTACGGGCATGCGAGGGAAAAACTAAACATGACATAAGCTTGAAACAAATTCTGAAAGAACACTTACCTCAACTCTACTCAACTCATGGATACTCAACTCAAATGCAGAATTAAACGACATTAAAGGTGAAGTTTATAAAAAGCATTTAGAATAGTAAGAAACAACTCAATATACCTATATAATAAAGTAATACAACTCTCTGGGAGTTTCTGTAACCGACAATCATCACAATGAACTATGTGATGATACAGTGTCTCGCCCACGCTGTCAGAACTGTCCTGTAACTTGCCGGGATATAGAACACCTCAACTAAGTGGATCCACTAGTATATGCTAAAAAACATTAAGGAATCATCTAAATAGTATGACCCTTTCTACCCATGATGGCTACATGGTTTATGGAGACTTGAGTTATTATGAACTCGTCACCATATCAATGCTCAATACTACTCCCAAAATATGCGCAGCTCATAGATTTTAAAACAAAGCTCTTTCTGTGATTTGAGGTAATTACTCAAAAAGTTTATTTATTAAAAGAGATGGAACTCAAAACTACTCATGAAAACTCATTTGGAAATTGATGTTTCCTCTTATCTTAAATGTGAAAACATTTGTTCCTTGGGATTAATTAGTTCCCATATATCATTTAAAGAAAATAACATGGCTCTACTCTTTCTCAAACTCAAGGCTTAAGTCTTTAAAACAAGTTTAAAATAGTTGCATAAGAGTTTTGAAAACTCTAAGAACTCTTTTGGCTTGACTCCTAGCTCTACCTTTAATTTGATTTATGAATTCAAAGGTCATGATCTCGTGTTATATACAATATGATTATGTTTAGACGTACCTTAGAGTGTAGAAATCAACTAGGAAACATAAGTACAATTCAAGGAAAACTCAAACGAAAAGAAGTGGGAAAGGGTAGAAGACTTGGCGTCGCTGGGGCAATAGAGGGAAAACTTCAGAAGCTGGGTTGGGGCGCACTGGCTGGCGCGGCACCCCAGAGCCCAACCTACAGAAGTTCATTTGGGGTGCTCTGAGTGGCGCGGCACCCCAGCCCCCTTCCCAGGTTTTGACGAATTTTCTTGTTTATTTTTATACTCTAAACTCCCTATATTCGAATGGTTCCTTCCCTAAATGCTTAGATTCAAATACATAACCAAAATATGCAAGAATCTACTAAAAACAAAATCAAATTTCATGAATCTAACTCAAGAACTTCTCATCAACTTCAACAATCAAGAACCCAATAGAAACTTCAACAAAATCCATCAAGAACTCAATTTCTATACTTCCAAGAATATAAATTCGCGGAATTAAATCATGATTGGCGCATGGGTGAACTAACGCAACGCTATGTGATCTCACATACCTCGTAGGGATCAGCCCTTGGACAAATTCACAAGCTTAACTTCAAGAACATGACGAATCCTTGCTTCGTTTCCTCTTTCTCCTCTTCGTTTATCTTCTCTCAAATACCTAACTTAACTGTATGAAGCGTAAACTGAATCTTGTCAGTTTAGACCCAAACTTAATTACCAAAAATAAATTTAATTAATTGGGTAGTTAAAAGACCATAATACCCTTCTAAAATTCGGTTTTGACTTTCCTTATCTAGACAACCCACCTTTGAATGACCGTATCTCCCTCATACGAACTCAAAATTGAGCAAACTCGGCGGCGTTAGAAAGATAATTCAAAGATATTTCCTACTCTATCTGGTAGCATACCTAACTCATCCTGATCTAGGAGTTATGTTCATTTGAAGTTGACCCAAAACTCATTCTTAGCTTAATTTTGTCAAAGTTTCCAAATTTGATTATTTCCAAAAACGGTTTCTTCCAAATTCTAGTTCTTTCAAATAGCATGGTGTTACATTGTTCCTTTGGGTCAAACTCCAAATACAAATATAATGCATTTTTTTTATTGGACTAAGGAAAAATTGAAAAATAATTTCTTATGCTTGATTGTTGTTGTGCTATGATTGGAAATGTATGATTGGTTGGTTACGAAAAAATGGTGATATTAGAGTTAGAGACTAATCTAGAAATTAATTGGATCATAGGTTGTAATTCCAAGCACAAAACTGAGGCTTAAGATAATTTTCTTTTCTTAACCTTTAATATCGGGGTTGGTAGGTAAATATTCGAATATGTTGAAGCTCTTAGTGTTAAGACTTCTTTAAAGATAGAAATTTAGGTATGTTAAAAATATTTGTTTTGATTAAGAAATGTGGTTAGACATCTCTTAGGACAGTTACAAGAAATTGAAAGATGCGGTGACGCACCTTGGTCAAATTATTTTAATAATTATTTTTATTAATTTAAATCAAGACGCATAGATAGAGATTATTAGGTGCGTACGTTCGAGATAAGAAAGCAGTTATGCTATTAAGCTATTTATATGTCAAAATTGAGAATGCAGTTGTGCATCCGATTTGAGATCAAATGGAAGTTCAACAATAAAAATGTGAATTAAACTGTAGTCTATAAAAATATATCCAAAAATAATTTTAAAATAGGTATAAGTCAATGAAAGCTACCATGATAGAACCATGGTTTTTCAAAAAATGGTGGCTTAGAAAATCATAACTCAATTCCAAGTGGCGACTCTGGAAAAAAAATTCTTAATAAATATCGTCACTTAAATTTGAAACAACCTATCCGCGGGCGAAAATAGGGATGTGACAGATGGCGACTCCGCTGGGAAATAACCAGAATTTGAGTTTTGTTATATTGACTTTTATTTTATTTTATTATTTATTTTTGGATATATTGTGTGTGATTGCCTAATATGCTACTTGTTTCTCATTTATCACTTTTATATTGTTGAACTATAATAAATTGTCTTTCCTTGCGCAACCATCTAAGTCTCTAAAAATAGGATAGCAGGGAATGCAGTTATGCATCTCACTTTCTTTTGAGATAAAACTTGAGTTTCTAGACACCCAGTGAAGGATTTTAGTCACATATGTTAGGCAGGATTGGACCATAAAGTCGAAATAGCGCTGCTACTGATAAGTTGTCCCTCCCTGGCTCGAGTTGTCCACTCATGTAAGTCAGTCTAGATACCTATCTTATTCAGGTTTTAACCTAGTAAAACTAGAACATAGATAGGGTTATCCTTAAAATACTCCGCTTATTTGATTCATTTAGGGAAACTTACATAAATATACTATAAATAAAAAATATTTACCATTTATAGCAATAACATTTTTTTTTCACTTGATCACTTTTAATACATGTATAATACACTTTTAATTCATATTACAAAGAACAATTTAT
>JAJOOS010011039.1:0-11949 GCA_029582725.1 Solanum chiquidenum | reverse complement strand
GAGAAGGGACTTAGAGTTTGAAATAGATAATTGGTTTTTCCTAAAGGTGTCACCCATGAAGGGGGTGATGAGATTTGGAAAGAAAGGGAAGCTCAGTCCCAGGTATGTATGTTCTTATAGAATCCTAAAAAAGGTTGGTAATGTGGCTTATGAGTTAGAGTTGCCAGCAGAACTATCAACGGTTCAACCAATCTTTCACATTTCCTTGTTGAAAAAGTGTGTTTGTGATCCGACATCGATAATACCTTTAGAGAGTGTAGTTGTGAAGGATAACCTCACCTATGAAGAGGTTCTAGTTGAGATTCTTGACCGAATAATGAGGTCGCTTCAATAAAGGTTTTGTGGAGGAATCAATTTGTAGAGGGAGCCATTTAGGAAGCAGAAGCAGCCATGATGGCCAAGTATCCTCACCTCTTTCCTTTCGATTCAGTTTCAGCTTGAGGTAATAGTCCCTAGTCTCTCAATTAATCTTGTGCAGTTTAGTCTCAGTATCTTGTTCCCTCAGTTATCCTTGCATTTCAACATATTTGCATGTTCATGGAACTCAGATTAGTTAGATATCCGTTTCTAGTATTTAGTTCGCAGGTATTTCAACTCATTCCTTCCAAACTCATCTTGTTTAATCTTCTTTCGAGTACGAATAATACCAAGGGGGTATATTTTAACACCTCAAAAATCTCAACTAGGAATGAAAAAGAGAGAAAGGCAAACCATGGAGGGGTCCGCGGGCTTTAAAGAGGACCATGACCCGTCACCCTGCTCGTGGAGTTGCACCCAGCAATTGTGGATGACCAGACCATGGATGCCTAGAAAGTATGTGAAACTTCACACGGATCATAAGGCCATCCGTGAAAAGGGGAACAGAACTCCCAAGCTATTATGAGGGACCACAAACTCCTAGACGGACCGTGAAGCTTCACACGAACTGTGAAGTCGTCTGTAAAATGGACTTATAAGGTTTTGAGTTTTGTGTCAACTTCAAACAATCATATCTTTCAGCTCAAAATAAATTAGGTGGCCCATGACCTATCAAATTAAAGGTCTTTGAGTCCTCTTTCCTACGCCACCAAGTTTGCCTAATTATGAGCCCGAAGTAAGAAGTTATGTCCGTGTTAGTAAATCCATGTCGGGCAGGGCAACATCATGATCCACTAGACGGGCCATGATGCTTTAAATGGCCCGTGAAGCCCCTTTTCTCAGTCACCTCGTCAGTTTTAAGTCAGGGTCGTATTGGTCTTTTCCCATATGTGTTTGGTACTTAAACTACGTCATTTTACTTTGTCTAAACCTAGTTAACTAGTAAAAAACTACCTAAACCATTTATTCTCGTAAAATCATTAGACTTAGAAAGAAAAGAAGAGAAAGAGGTGATTGTTTTCTCTCAAGAACAAGTAGAGCTCTCCTTCAAGTTCAGCCCCAAAATCTAAAGGATTTCTCCATAGTTTTCTTCACCCGGTATGTGGGATTTCACTAGTGGGTTCCTTTCACCTATTAGGCCCTAGAAGGGTTCCTAAATCTAAGGGATCCATTTTAATTTAGCTGCTATAATTTCTATGATATTAATTACATGTTTCTTGGAGAATTAGTCTATTCCCATGTATAAAACTCAGAAACCCTAGCTTGTGTTAATTATCTGTATTTCATGAAATATAATTGCTAGGCAAATTAGTCAGACAATCATGCTTCAGAATTCGAATGCCATATCTTTCGGTATATGTATGATGCATTCTCATATATTTATTAGCTTTTTGAGCAATCCAGTATTCCAGTTGCATTTTTAGCTTTATATTTAGTTGGAAGTAAACTTAGCATTGAGTTGGATTAGGTTTCAGCGTACCCTCAAGTACTGGAACTACATGCCATCAAAGGTTTATAAGTCCCCTCTATTGAGCATCAGTTTTAGTGATCATGCCACATTCATACCTTTGTACCCTAGCAAGGTATATTGAATCCTCTCAATGGGGAGTATACATCAGACTCCACGTTTAGCTCACGTGGTTTATGTCAGTTAATAGTATCTCCCACCGTCAGATTCATGTTGCATTGACTATGTATTTAGTATTCAGTTCAGCATGTTATATCTTCATGATTAGTACTTGGTCATTGCATGCAGCTCAATTTTCAGTTATGTTTCGGTATATCTATTTCCATGTTCAGTTTCTATATTGTTCAGCTTAGCATATATCTTGTATGCTCAGTACATTTAAACTAATGACACATACTTTTACGCTACATCGTTGTATGATGTAGGTTCAGGCGTTCAGCATCCAGATTGCACTTAGCTCAATTTCTAGTCTGTACTCAACAGTTTCAGTGGTGAGTCCTCATAGTTCGAAGACGATAGGCATGCTTTACTTTTTAGCATTCACCTTTCAACTTTAGTCTTGTTAGAGTTAGCTGGGGCATGTCCCAGCAACTCAGATCAGTCAGAGGATTTCAGACATAGATTAGATTCAGCTTGAGCTGTTAGTGTTGTCTTCAGTCATCACTATACTCTTCATATATTTTATATATTCAGACATGTTGGGCTTTTCCTCATTTTAGATATTAAATTGTTTTTAGCTTCTACACAGTGCATGTTTTAATTGAACTTGTATAGATATGTCATGCCATGGGTTAGTTTGGGGTCACTTCTGATAGTAAGCACTGTATTGCACCTAGGGGGTAGCCTCGAGGCGTGACAACAAGATTAAAGGTTAGCCGATACACCGTCTGATAAAGAGAGTTCAGATATAAATTTATCAAAAATTGTTAAAAAATCGACAAAAAACTAACTCGTGTTTAATTTTTCCAAAGAAATATACACGTGGAACAATTCCTCTATCTCTCTGTCACGACCCAAAGTACACCCTAGACTTGACATGGCTTATAAGACCTCGAGAGACCCTACATAAGCCACTTGACATACATATACATAATATATATAATAGACAAAGAATGAAATCTCATATGAATAGAAGAGATTGGCATGAAAGCGAAAATCTACCATAGTTTTGACAAGCCGTCTAGTACATCAAAGAAGTGGTCGGGACATAACTCGTATACCACGTACAACATCCAAAAGTAAAGACATAATAAAGAAATAAATGTGACATGATCCTCGAAATATGAGGACTCACCAAGTCTTCGAATCCTTATGCAATCACCAACTAGCCACGAGCGGGGGGAGAGGAGGTGTCACACCCTACATTAGTGAAATAATTTAGGCACAAGAACATGGAATGTACTAAGTATGAAGGATATGCATAGAAACATGAAATATGATCATAAAGGGACATAATAGAAAACATGATATGCATGCCCAAAATAAACATAGTAAAAACCTTTAAAGAAGAATCATAAATCATGAACATGGTAAATACAACTTAAATCATAAGGATAGATTCATAAAACCTTTGAATGTAACTTAGTTCATTTTGTGGGATATTAGCTTTAACCGGCAATAAATCATATGAGCTATATCATGGAATCTTATATAACTCTCACATCGAGAAATGAGAGTCTACTTGCCAAGGTAGAACTATGTATCATATCATATGCTATATGTGGATCCACTATCTAGGTCATGTAAGGCAATCTTACGGGGGCACGTAGTTTGGAACTAGAGGTTGCTTGTAGAGACTACCTTATTTGAGTCTCCATCTCGAAGTTCTCTCGGTGATATATTAAATCCCAATAGAATAGTTATTTTCATAAGCATATCATTACACATGGTAAAGCACCACTAGGTTACCAAACCAAGCTTAAAACAGCATAGAGTAGCTCATTAAATCTTAAATTAAGCATATGTTAGAAAACATTTCACAATTACCACGATTCCTCAATATGTGAGAAAATTCTTTCATAATTTCATTGATGCTCATATTAGAGAAACCTAGATCATAAAACCTTTCTTTTCATAAATCATGCATATATTCACGAAAATATCATTCATAGACTCATAGCTTCTCTATAAATTCATGTAAATCAGGGTTCATAGTAGAAATCATGATCAATGCATGAGTTCATGTGAATTCAATTGGAAAGCATGTAATTGAGTCAAAACAATCAAAATAAGATCAAAACCAAACAATTGAATCAACCAAATTAGAACCCATGAAGAAATGAATGAAAACATAATCAATTGGATTGACATTCAATATGACATTTGGAGAAATCATTGGGACTCAATGAGTGAATGAAGCCTATTGAAACCCTACATATCTTGATCTTGAAGCTCAAAACAATTGTGAAAAGGAGACTTGATTGAGAAACTCTAGCTTCTTCTTCCTTAAGAGGATTTTGGGAATTTTTGTGGAATGAAAGGGAATGGGTAGATTTTAGGATAGAAATCAGTTATAGGGTCTATTTATAGGTTAAAACGATGTAGTATAAGTATTATATGCATATGAAAAGACCCATATATTCTTAAAAATAACTGTTGGTCGGTCCTACTGTTGCTTCCTACGACTCGTAGGAATTCCTACGACTCGTAGGAATTCCTACGAACCATACTAGTCAACCGTAGGTTGAGTGAGTGGGGTCTAAAATCTTGGGTAAATCCTACGACACACTTCTATGGATCGTCGAACTTCCTACGGTCTATAGACCTTATCCGTAGATCTCAACTTTTAACTCAAATTCACTAAGTTTGGACCTGTCTCATTGCATGTGGTGAACTCATATAAACTAACAACAAGACTTGACTCTACCACATTGTGTCTTGATTTATGAGAAGCTCTATAATTCTTGCCTTAGAGGCAAGACTTAGTCCAAGGACTTTCAAATAACAAGTTGAGCCTCATGGACATACATCATTTTCACTAAGTCAAACTTATGGGAAACACAATATATATATATACATACATACCTCATGGACAACACTTTACACTCTATAAATCTTACCTTAGAGGTATGACTTAGATCAAGAACTTCAAAATAATAAGTTATGTTCCATGAGAATGTCTTGACACTTTCATAATGTATCTTGATTTGTCAGATGCTCTATTACTCTTGGCTTAAAGGCAAGACAGGGCATTATTATCTTGTGTCTTAATTTATCATATGCTCCATAAATCTTGTGTAATAGGCAAGACTTAGCCAAAGGACTTCCAAAAGATAAGATACGTTCCATAGGGAAAAGTTCTTGATTTATGAGATATTTTATAACTATTTCCTTATAGGTAAGACTTATTAACCTAGGAATTTTCAAACATCAATGTTATATTCTTAAGTTTTGATGACTTAACAAATGATGGAATCTATTAGGGGACCTGATTTTATGAGAGACCGAGAGTTTCAGACTATGCGAAAACGACAGTTGTAAAGCTGCAACCACTGCCACAACTGCAGTGGTTGGTACGCGACTACA
This sequence comes from Solanum chiquidenum, assembly GCA_029582725.1. Lineage (NCBI taxonomy): Eukaryota > Viridiplantae > Streptophyta > Magnoliopsida > Solanales > Solanaceae > Solanum > Solanum chiquidenum. The sequence continues at coordinate 6,599 of JAJOOS010011039.1, read as the reverse complement.
AAGTATAAACACTCTCAGCCAATGATGTTGCACTAGGTTTATATTAGTCATCTCAACAAGGGACATAACCCCATTTTTACATTTGAAGAATTACATGCAACAAAAGTCATTCTCTCAAAAACATATTCTCATATGCAACAAGATACTTGATCGAGTGATCTTCTACTGTCTTTAGTTGTTTTATGAGATTATAGTCTTGGTTTAATTCAGTGTAAGATCTATTCCTATATTTTAAAGGAATCAAATCATTTTAGTTGTAATCATTAATTAAGTTTGAGTTGTAACTAGAGTTATCTATGTCGCGTTCTTGAAGTCTATATCAATTGTGTTAGTTGGTGTAGTAGGCAATAGATTTATTGCTTTGTTTAACGTACATAGTTTCTACAAAGGGAGAAGGGATTAAGAGTTTAGTTCCTAGGTTGCAAGAGCTTGTAATATGAACCTTGATTCTTTGAAGTAAATAAAGAAGTTGTGGTGGTTTTCTCCTCACTCGAAAAAGGAGGTTTCCATTTAAACTTTATGTCTTCTTTATTTAAGTTTTACTAAGTTTTACTTAGCTATTGTGCTTGTTATGTCAAGGTACTTGATCCGTTAACTTGTGGTCGATGCATATAAGCTATCAACCGACACATATAAGCTATCAATTATGATTGTGTAGTTTGTCATTTTGATGGTTGGTTTAAAGACTTGCCCTCTTATTCCCTCATGTTGGTGCTTTCAAATTCAGTTGGAATGGATTATGCCTATTGGTCGTTTTGTTGTTACGTGGTGAATAATGTTAGTATATCTGCGATTAGCTATTTTTCGTAGTAGAATCTTGTTGTGGTTAGATTATTAGGTTACTGCCTCTAGGTACATATGTTCATTTACTTCAGTTACCTTTATCTTTTATCATATATTCACTAGTCTCTGCTTATTTTCATTATGCATTCTCTCTTCTTTAGCTACATGTAACATCTACTCGTGCTCTACCATCTATTTATGCTTACTTTATCTTTGAAGCTCAATCGGCCTATCCCTAGTGAGTACCACATGTTTGGCACATATTGTACTTCTGCATTCTGTAGATTGTAGTACAAGTTCTCACCGTTGATGTGTGTCTTGTGCGAAACAATTGTGGATCGGAGACTTAGGGTGAGCTACTGGCGTTTAGAGTTGTCCTTCTCCTTTTGATTTTGCATGGACTAGTCTTTCTTCCGTATACAGAGACAATTTTGGATATTTGTACTTATTATGTATCTCTATTTTGATTACTATCTTGACTACCCACTGATACCAAGTCTTGGGGGGGTGGATTATGTATATTTTGATTCTTTTTTTCTTTCTTTTTGATATCTATTCTTTGATTTTCGTGTGCTTTTCTTCTGCGAGGTAGCCCATTACTTATGGTTCTTGGGTATGAATTTGGCTGGCTTACCTATTTATGGGATGTTATAAGTAGGTGCCAATATCACTTTAGATTTCGAATCATGATACAATTCCAGCTAAAAAATATAAATTGAAACACATAACTTCACTCTTTAAAAATAAACTGAATTTTTAAAAAAAATAAAAATTTGTGTAAAAAAAGAAGTCATGTGGACAAAAATTCAAGGTCCAGTCAGCATCGAGGTACATTTCTTAAATTAATGACTAATAGTTTAGGTGTGTTTTTTACATTCTCAAAAAATTAGGTATGAATTTTTTTTTTAAAAAAAATAATAGTTCGAGTGTGTTTTCGACAATTAACTAAAAACAATGTATCAACGAAAACAATACAACGTGAACAAATTTTTTGGATCAAATGTTTCTCACTACAATAAAAATGATCTTTAGCGGCAATTAAATAAGGGTAATAACTTAATTGCCGCTAGATATATTTTTTAGTGACAATTAACATTCTTTGTAAATGTCACTAAAGCCTATACTAGCGGCATTAGATCCAATGATAATTAACTAATGACGGTAAATGTTTTAACACTCTTTGTTAATGTGCATATTTATTACCGCTAAAAACTATTTTTATTATAGCTAGTGATGTTTGGTCTAGTCAACATTGAGGTATGTTTTTTATACTCCCAATAATTTAGGTATGAAACTAAAAATATATATATATATATAAATGTATTTCTGACATTTATTTTATAAATTTATGATAACAAATATATATTTGTTTAGTAAACGTTATGTCACTAAATAATTTGAGTACAAGAAAAAAATTATAAAATATTACACTTAAAATAACAATATACTTATATAATACTCTCTCCATCCTCTTTTATTTGACAGATTTTGACTTAGCACAACTATTAAGAAAACAATGATTGATAGAGTGAGTTTACAATTTTATCCATATTAATTGATTTTGTCTTAAATATTTTTATTCACTACATTTTTCAAAGACATTAAATCTATGCTAATAAATTTAGAGTATAATAAGAAAGAAAAATTGTTCTTTCTTGATTTGTCAAAAATGACAAGTAAAAAAAAAATTAAATTAGGAAATATTTGACTAATAAATAAGGACAAAGGTAGTATGGGCTAGGGGTGAGCATTCGGTTTTTCGATTTGGTTTTGTACTATTCAAATTGAATTTTTTGGTTTTTGATTTTGAAGAAGTGTAACCCAATCTGAACCAAAATAAATTTGGTTCGATTTGGTTTTTCTCTTTTTGGTTTTTTTTCTTTTCGATTTGATTATTCGGTTATGCAATAATTAGAATATATAAGAACAAGTAATAATATTGAATCTCTTAAATATACCTTCTAATATAAATCACAAGTAAACGTAAAACACAATATATAAGAGTATATCAATTATAGATGTCCAAACAAAAAATATAAACTAAATCATCATGAAAAACAATAACACCCTCTCTCTCTCTCTTTATTTTTTTAAATCTAAAATCAAACCAAAAAACTAAACAAAGTAAATTATTAATCTAAAATCAAACTTAAAAACCAAAAATCAATCTAAATTAGAACTCGATTTAATTTGATTTGATTTTTAGGTTTAATTCAAATAGTATACACCCTAGTATGGGCTAATCCATATCCAATCTTCCTGTTTATTACACAATTAATGCATTTTCCCATTTATTACGCAATGGGAAAATTAACGGATTAAAATACATTGCAGTACCCATATTGCGCAGTGTCTTAACCATGTCAGGATTCAATAGATATCATTTCAAAATATTTATCCTCTGTTCTTTCCAATTTATTGTTCTCAACTACAAAGTCTTGCTGAAGATCTCGAAAATTTAATTTTGAGATAAACACTTCACCCGATGATACCTCAGAAAGGGAAACTTGTTTAAAAAAAAGTATCTAAAATATCCCTAAATTTGTTGGAGTATGAGCCTCTTAATAAAAAGTCGAGAGAAGTGTTGAAAATATCCCTAAATTTGACGAGAATTTAGGGATGTTTTTCACTTATGTTGCAAGATCGGGGTGTATTTAAATTTTGTTAGTCAAGTAAATAGATATTTTTAAGGCTGTCAATAGTTTCAGGATGAAACTAATAATTTGCGTCGAGTTTAGAGATGTTTTTAATACTTCTCTCTTAAAAAAATGACAAAATCTCGCATTGATGGTTAATAAGATGGACGGATTCCCTATAAGGCTTGACAATCGTCCTCTCATTGAACTACCTTTTGGGGTGTGAGCTAGGCCAAAGGCCTAATTTTACCAAACTAGATTTCAAAATTCAAAATTTGTTTTACGCATGCGAATTATGTTTTTATAATATAAGTTAATTAGAAATTAATCTGATGAAAAAAATTTAGAAATCAATATGTTTACGTTTGAATTATAATTATGTGTGTTTGGTATGGAGAAAAAAAAGTTTTTTCTTGAGAAAATGATTTCCTGAAAAATGTTTTTCTTTTTTTGAAAATAAGTGAATCTCTTACTTATTTTTTAGTGTTTGGTTAGTAAGTAGAAAATATTATTCCAAAACTATTTATATGTTATCTAGCAAAACATTATGGAGGCCAATAGAGACGAGGAGTGGGGGTTCGGGGTGGCAAAGGGTACCAGAGTGGGATGGTCAAGGGGTGAAGGCTGAGTGGATTGGGAGGAGACAATAAACTTGTAACATTACTTATGTAACTTGTTTTTCCTACTTTCATTTGAGAAGTGATTTTCACACACGCGCACACATACATTAATTTTGTTTAAAATATTATAATTTATAGCTTTATGTGGGGTTTTATAATAATTTTTTCTCTCCTCCCTCAGTTTCACTGCCTCTCTACTCCTAATGCCCTCTCCCCCCCCCCCCCCGCCCCTCTCTCTCCCTCTTGTCCATGTCAATAAGAAGAAATCCATTTAAATATATCATATATCAATTATATTCAATCAAATATAGGTGAGATATTTGTATTTTATATCAATTGTATTCGGAAAAAATCAACTTTATCTGTATTATGTATCTATTGTATCCAATCAAATATATGTGAGAGAATTGTTTATATCAATTGTATTCGAAAAACTATATTCATATTTTGTATCAATTGTATTGATATTCTATATAAATTGTATTAGTGATACAAAGAATACAACATGTATTCATCATCTCTCCTTCCTCTCTCGATCTCGTTCTACTCTCTCGATCTTGTTCTACTCTCTCCTTCTAATATTCATTTTGATACAAATCAATTTATATTTGTATTTTTTCTTTGAAACCTGTGAAAAATATACAAAAAATACAAACGTGTAGCAAACTAAAGTGTAATTGTGAATTGTAATAAATGAAACTGTAGCTAAGAATTGACCTACTTAAGGCTTAGTATAAAAAGCTAATAATGTATGAGTTCTATCACAAAGGTGAATTGTATGACAACTTGAATTAAAACTTTGTGCATCTATTAAAAAGGATAGTCAACAATATGAAACAGAACGAGTTATAATGCATAATTATCTTTTTCATCCAAGTTAAGAGAGACAAATTACCAAATTCTAAATCTTCATCAGTATAAATATTATGTATTGCTGGTTCACGCATAATTCATGATATGCTACATTTCATGATGCCATAATCATCTCCTATTAAAATAATATGGCATAGAATTTTTTTCTCTTAATGTTAGACTAAAGTTAAGCATTTGTTAAAACTAAGAAGATAGCATCACAAAATTTTCACGTCAATTAGCTGGTGAAGGCAGCAAAAAAAAATGCATTTCAAACATGAACCTAATTGAGCATGAATGTTTAAATCAATAAAAATATTTCGAAAATTCATTGAACTCCCAAATAAAGAGGATAAGGAAAAATGATTTTTCAATGGTGCTCGCATTTGAGCCTCTTTGGTTTTGCTCTTCTACCTTCCACGAATAAAGGGAAAGGTAGTGAGAAATTCCACAAAAACACTACCATTTTTGTTTCCGCAGTAAAATTGTTTTTCTCTTTTTCAGTTATACCAATCTATACTTCACGCATCATTGAGAGCATTTCTTCACAGGTCATGGAGATTCTTCAACATACCTACCAAATATAAGAAGAATCATGAAATCCACCAAGAGATACCTATAATTATTAGGCTGATAAATCTTTTGATTGACATTGACATACTAATAACATACACTATCATGCATAAATAAATTGAAAAAATAAACAAATCAAGAAGAACTCGAAATAAAAATGTTTTTCTCCTTTTCAGTTATATTAATAATTAACGCATCATTGAGAGCATTTCTTCACAGGCCATGGTAATTCTTCAACAGATCTATCAAATAAAAGATGAATCGTGAAATACATCAATATATAACTATAATTATTAGGCTGATAAACATTTTAGTCGAAATTGACATACAAACAACATACACTATAACACATATATAAATTGAAAAGAATAAACAAATCAAGAAGAACTTGAAATACTTTATGTTGCTTCGATGATTAGTAAACTTGATCGCATATGAAATAATGTTGTTTTTATTTTGGAAAATGGCGTTTTAAATTGTGAAGTAATAGAGTGAAATTAGGACTCTTGAAGTTGTAACCTATGAACATTCAGTTTCTGTAAATCAAATATATAATTTTATTTTTTTAATATTACCGTTTCAGTTTTTTTTTTAAAAGAAAATATATTTGTATTTTTTCTAAAATATACACGTGTATTCTTTTTTAAAAACTGCTTTACTTTTAAAACTGCTTTAAATTTCTGTTTTGCTTTTTGAATTGTATTTTATTATTTAATATAACTAGTATACATATTCGCGCGTTGCGCGGAAATTTAAAATTATAATATTTTTAAAACTTAAAAAAATTAATACGAATTATTATTGAGTTTAAAAAGTGTATGTATAATTACATATAATATTTTAATTTTATATATACAGTTAATACTGATAAAAATTTACCTTAATGTATGTGCTATGAGGATATGTTCTTCAAAGACACCAAACATTATTCTAAAGAATTCTTCTTATTTTAGTATAATGAAGATTAATAGCATATGTAGCATGTGTTGAAACGATATTTGTTTTAATTAAAAAAAAATTAAATTCAAAGATCAATTTATAAAGTATTAAAAATATGATTCTACTTTTAGCTAAAATATAAATATAATTTGCAAAGCATGTAGCAACCTCTTTAGCATACTTCTCTCTCGTTCAA
>JAJOOS010011038.1:0-11562 GCA_029582725.1 Solanum chiquidenum | reverse complement strand
TTAGTCATGTAACTAATACTTATTAAATTTATTTTAGCATGATTTAGTACTTTTAAATTATGATCATTTTCATTATGACTTGTTAATTTGCAATATTTGTTTTACGCAATTTCATTATTATTATTTTTTTGTTGGATATTTTAGTGTCATTACTCATATTATATTTTGTGTTTTTTTCTTAAGAAATACCTTAGATAGTTGTATTTTGGTAGGACTAAAGAAATATTTGAAGTACAAGTAAATTATATGTTTGTATGAATACTTTACCGGAAAAACTCCAAAAATCCGAAAAACTCAAAAAAATCCGAAAAAACCCGAGATTGAAAAATTCGTGTTTAATTGGTTTGGTTTGGTTTATAAATTTAAAAATCCAACACAAATAATTTAATTTGATATTAGAAAAACTCGAATCAATCCGATCATGTAGTATAAACAGTGTAATACTGTATATGGTTAATCAAAAAACTATTTCAATCCTTTTTTTTCTATTATTATATATACAATAAAAAAAATTATATAGAAAAATAAGTAGCGTTATATTTTCAACTTTAGAGATAACTTTGCGGCGCATGATTATGGCGTCATGTTTTCTACTTTTGGTGAATTAATGAATTAGGAAAAATCACATCCTACAAAGTATCATGTTTCCCTTATCATGAAAAAATAAAAAGGCTAGTGTACTAAAGTTTCCACTTGTTGTAACACAAGTTGATGTTTGTATTCTGTTCTATTTTAGCGACCCACCTTTGATGTACAAGTTATTTTTTAATAAGTGATTCATATTTATTTTGAAATTTGATCAATTTGAAAATTATATTGTAAGAATAAGATGTTTTTATTTAAGGCGGCTCAATTTCAAAAGCTTGAATTGAGTTTATTTGTAACTTTCATCCTTAATCGGTAAAAGTATTTTCTAAATTTATATATTTTTTTAAATAGATTAAGGGTGATTGTAATCATTATAATTTTAAGATAATGCTTGTCAATATGTTGTAAATTACTAACACTTGCAAGTTTAGTCTAGTTTGAAAATTGTATCAAGCTTCACCTCCGCAACATCATCATATGTTACATATTTGAATTTGCAATTCAAGTATTCTATCTTTGATCCTTTTTAATCTGAACCTTTTAGAATCCAAAATTTGTTGTCAAACTCCAAGCTTAGCATTTACTCCATTGTGAGTCTGAGCGATATATGTCATCAATTGATAACATACCTCCTGGAATCTCATCGTGGATACACTGAGTCGATTCATTCATTATCAAGAAAATTAAAAATAGGCTAAGAGTAGGTGATCCCTGGTGCAACACCATCACAATTTTAAAATGTTCTATGTCCCGATTCGGATTTTGGATCCATCGTATATGTCCTTAATTTCTCTTGTGTATGCCATATGAATGCCTTTAGCCTTCTAGCACCTCCATAATTTCCATCGGAACGTTATCATAAGTTTTTTCTAGATCGATGAAACCAGATAAAGATATTTCTTCCTTTAAGTATATTGTTCAACCAGGTACTCCAAATTAGATGAATGACTTCTATAGTTGAACGTCTTGGCATAAATTCAAAGTGATTCTCAAAAATAGACATGTCCCTCCTCACCCTTAGCTCCACCACCCTCTCTCACACCTTTTATAGTGTGGGTTAGTATCTAAATTTGTCGCTAAATAGAATTTAGAGATGAATTTTGTTATTCAGCTACATAATATTTTTCATTGCAAAATCCTATTTTTTTTTGGGGTTCTTGTTCTTATAAAATAGGATCATCCTACTCCACTTTCATTCTTCTAGCATGACTGTAATCCTAAGAATGACAGTAAACTACTTAGTCAACTATTTGTCTTGTTTGCGTTCTTCCAAATTTTCATCAAAATCTTTTTTCGGGTTTTTTTCTTGTTTTTTCGTTAAAGTATTCATACAAATATATAATTTATTTGTATTTTAAATATTTCTTTAGTCCTACCAAAATACAACTATTTAAGGTGTTTCTTAAAAAAAGAACACAAAACATGATATGATTAATGACACTAAAATATACAACAAAAAATAATAATGAAATCGTGTAAAATAAATATTAAAAATTAATAAGTCAATGATCATAATTTAAAAGTACTAAATCATGCTAAAATAAGTTTACTAAGTATTAGTTACATGACTAAATATTAACGAAAATTAAAATTAGATTATGCATTTAATTGTCTAAACCAATGTAAAACTAAAGAATAAATTTCAATATTATTGTCATTCTTAGTGTTGAATTGATTTTCTTTTTGCATTAGTATTAATTTGATTTTGATTTAAGCTTTTTTATAATTATCAACATCTATGAACTATTATCTTTATTCGACCAATTCTAAGTTTCAAACTTGAAATAATATATTAAAAGATAAAAACTATGAAAAAGTATAAGTTATATTTAAAATAATATCAAAGTAAATATTTTTATGTATAAAATAAAATTTTAAAATTATCTATATAATGTCGGGTTGGTTTGGTCTCGGGTTGATTTTTTTTAGTTAAAACCAAACCAACCCAAATATAGTCTGGTTTTTTTTTCCAATACCAAACCAAATCAAACCAAAACTGCTAGTCGGGTTTTTTTCGGTTTGACCTAATTTGCTATTTGGTTTGATTTTCGGTTCGATTTTATACCTGATCATTAGCACTCAAATTTGTTTAGTGTAAGATAATGGCTAGAATTGATCATTAGCACTCTAATCTGTTTAGTGTAAAATAATGGCTAGAATTGATCATTAGCACTCTAATCTGTTTAGTGTAAAATAATGGCTAGAATTGGAGGATATCTCTTATTTCAACCAACAAAAAAAGTTTTCATGATTATGCTTTATTTGAGAAATTTACCTATCTTTACCTTTAAGGGTTAATTACTAGATATATTTATTGTTTTATATTTTAAATTTCCTTTTATAAATTCTGGCTCTTGGACCGTTTCAAGGAAAAGAATTATTGAATAATATAATACAAGAAGGTGAAAAAACAATGAAAGGTAAAATGAGTACTTCACTATAGAGTTGAACAAGTAGACACATGAGTTCTATGTGACATAATACACATAGGACGCAAATTATCATGTAGGATGTCACGTAGGATGCGTGTGTCTATTTGTTTAACTTTACACAAGTTTAAGTGTCTACTTCTGCACATCTAAAGTTAGAGAACGTAAATGTGAAATGAGACCAAATTAAAGGACATTTTTATGTATTATGTCCTTTAACTTGACCTCAATTTATACTTATGCCCGTCAACTTTGAGTTTGCACAAGTAGGCACTTTAACTTTTATAAAGTTGTACAAATAGATAGACACGTCCTACATGACATCCTACATGGCAATTTTAGTCCTATGTGTATTATGTCGTAGGACTCATGTGTTTACTTGTTCAACTTTATATAAGTTCAATTGTCTACTTATCCACACTCAAAGTTCGAGGGTATAAATGTGAACTGAGACCAAGTTAAATGACATATAGAAATATGTCCTTCATTAGGGAAATGGTTAAAAAGAAAACTAAAATATATAAATTGAAACAAACAAAATAGGATATTATATATATGTTCAAAATCTGATCATTATAGTTCATGTTTATTTCATCAACTTCAAATGAACTATATATGCACTCAAAATTTATGCATGTACCAAAGTTGTTGGAATAGTAGTTAGCTCACACAAAAAACATGCATCTACTTTGACCAGAAAGAATTATACACCTATAAAAGGAAAGTGTGTCCATATGACCCAATGCATCCCATTTTTTTTCTAAATTACTTGTTTCTAGTTTTCAAAAGAAAGACAAAATAATTTTTCAGCAGAAAATTACAATTTAAGCATTTTCAGCAAAATGAAATGCTATAGTTGGAAAGTTTTAAAGATTTCGGATGATAGTTCCAAAGTAACAAAGCTCGTTTGGATGTCTTGATCAGCTTATATATATATATATATTCTTCCAAGGTCGTATCAATCACAACTTTAATTTTTCTCTGTTCAATTTCTTTAGTGCTATCTCGGGCGAATAACTAGAATGCTTGTTGATAGCAGCGTCCTTCTAGCTATTTTCTTGACATAACATTCAAGAAATTGAAGGAGAAAAGTAAATTAGTGATTAGTACGACCTCAGAAGAATATATATATATATAAGCTCAAGACATCCAAACGAGCTTTGTTACTTTGGAATATCTCTCGAAATCTCAAAAACTTTTCAACCATAGCATTATTTTTTGCTGAAAATTTGTTTCGACAAGATAAACCTGACCATCTGTTTTGATGAATGTACTTATGGATTTGCAAAAATCCAGTAACTTTAATCATGTGTGATTTCATGTATTTAGAAGAGTTGAAAAATCATAGTTAATTTTATTAATTATCTCTGTGATTTTTGGTACTGTTTGTTTGTTTCTCTTTTTCAAGATAAACTAAGTTTGTTTCTCATATATATTTGTGTATTCTTTGTGTTAGTTTTGTTCATTTGCTTTCCTTCATTATTACACTTTGCTTAATTTTTTATCTATACTTTCTGGAACTATTCATGAGTTTTAAAAATGAAATTATGTTAATTATTTGAAATTCAATGTTACAATTTTAAGAAATCAGACACACATGATATATTGATGTGTGAATGATCATTCTTTGTCAATTCTGCCAATTTACTTTTCTCATGTTTGAGATTTGAAGTAATAAGTTTTAAAAAAAGGAGAGAAATGATACTTCCTTTGTTTCGTTTTATTTACTTAGTAGCAGTCTTAAATAAATTGCTTAATCGGTATTTTACTAAACTAATCTTACTAATAATATTTTGGAACTCTAAATTTGACTATTTCTGAGGGAGTATATAGAATGTTTTCTGAAAAAGCAATAAAATAATAGTATTAAAGTTGTAGTTTTAATAGGTAATTTTATTTTCTACATTGTTATTTTTTATGAGTATTCCATCAAATTGTATAATGAATTTGTGCAAGACATTAGTAATGAAATACTTCCTATTGTATTTGTGTATGAAATAATGCATTTTTTAAAAAAAAAATCTTGTATTTCTTCGCAGATGTACACCATGAAACTGACGATTATATACTAGCCATCTTAAGGAAAACATACATTGATTGAATTTTTTCACAATTTCTACAAAATAGAGTACTTCCACATTCGACAATTTATTGATATGTAACAGTAAAAGGAGGCAACAATATTTGTTAAAGATGAGACAAAAACTTTTAAGCAAGTAATTTGCAACCATAGACTAAGTTGCAGATATTCAAATTTATATTTCTTGGTGTGGTGTTCTCTTCTACCTCAACCATCAATATAATTTACAATTATACTTAGGAGCAATATCCACTTCTCAAACTCTGCAGTAGCTTCAGGTACCCAACCACTTCTGGTCTGATGTGCCTGGTATTATTTCAAATGGAAATGTGGGATTAGAATCAGAGGGAACCACGACAAGATCACAAATTATGCATATAGAGGGAGAGCAACAAGATGGAATCAGAATAGGTAAAATTGTTTCAATATTTGAATTTCTTCGGAGATTTCAGTCAATAGCCACTAGATAGTCATGATATCAAGTATTGGCAGGAGGGACTTGAACACTAAACCTTGCACTCGCAAGTAACTATAGACACCATTACGTCATAAGGCTTGATCAATTCTGCAAGATAAACGAAAAAATTTGCAATAGCTATGTGTTCTGCTATTATAAAGCAAATACAGTCTAACAGAGGTTCAAAGGCTGAGGGTAGTGGTAAGTCTTGGGATCTATCTGTGCCTAACAGTAATGACTTGTAACTTCGTGTTTGTGAAAAACATTGGCTGCTAAAATTCAGAACATTACTTTAAACTTCATAACTGAAGTGGTGTTTAATATTGTGGCAGGATGGGAAATAGAAAGAATAAATGGCTCATAAGTTGGATGAAAAATATTAAAGTAAAGGGTATGATATGCCTACCCATGCCGGAAGAGGAAATCAGTAATGACAAGATTGCAATTTGCTTTGAAGAACGACGTGTTTCGGATGATATTTGCAACTTTTGTGACTGGGACCAATCGAAAGCTTTCTACCTCCCCATCTGTCACAAAACACAAAAGAACAGAGATTGACTAAAATTGTATGAGCATCTGAAATAAGTAGATAGAAGCCATTCAACTACAACAATGCTTGTTCCACCTGAAGACCAATATCAGAAACACAGCATTTTAAATAGCTTAGCAGAGAAACTAAATACATCTAAAGCTTCGGTTTAGTGGTTGGATACATATAGAAAATTTAGTAGGCTTACCCTCGTTATGAGGAATGAAGCTGTCAGGAAGCTTAAGATCATAACAAAAGAGGACATCTCTCTTCATCCTATACCCTTCTATGTCGATGTAGGAAACAGCTCCAACTGGCCTAGCTCTGATCATGACAAGAAATGGAGAAATATAAAGAAACATTTAATACCATATAAAACATCAAGCAGATAGTAGAGTGCCTTAGATTGATGGTGTTTTTATTTCAAAATGGAGAATTGATCTTACGTATGGGAAATAGATCTGGGTATTCCTGCCTCCTCTTCACATTCCTTAATAAGATTTTCTCCACAAGAAATATCATGTGGCTGCAACCAAAACCGCATAAATGAACATTAATCAACCAAGAAATAATCATGTTTACTCAATATTGACTACTATACTACAGTATGTTCCGCACCAAATAATAGTTGGTAGGTTTCTTTGATAAGGAATGAACAAAATGCAGTTTATGAAGTGGCAAAAGAATTTTCAACTGAAGCATGGTTAGATCCAAGGCAAGGGAGTGACTAAAATCCGTTATTCCAGTAAGGCGACAGGAACATATATAACGATAATCTGTGATAAACCATTAACCTTGAAGGGTGATACATACCAATCCCCCAGCGACTAAATGATCAAGCATTCCAGGATAGGTGGTTTTTTGTTCACTTCTCTTTCCTAGCCATAGAAATTCCTGCCCATCTTTTTCAAGATAGCCATTCATATGAACTCCATAAGCCTGCTATCAACAAAGAGTCATAAAAATTCATAGGCCTCTAGAAAGAAATGTTTGGATGGCCTCTGGAAAGAAATGATAGGGCGTATAATCGAAGAGTCTCGATTGTCTCTACTTCTCATAAACAGAGATCAAATGATGGGAAAATGTGTTGTAACTGTAAAAACCAACCTAGACATCAACTCAAGAAGTTCAAAGGATTTCAAGAACTGGAAAACTCAAAGTGATAGTTGATTAATGACCTTATCTCGACGTTCCAGACAAAATAAAAACAAGAACTGCTAGAAAACTCCCTCACTTACCACCATGAACATCTGATAAAGATAGCGAAAAGTCACATGATAAGAATTGTTAACGGGTTGGGGACCTCGTTAGAAAAGAAAAAAGGCCTTCTTAAGCTATCAAACTAACACTAAGTAGTTAGTATGAATATCCATCATAAGCTGAGAAAACAAGCCCATTATGACATTCATAGAAGTGGTCATATCAAAACAAAGACTAAAAATCTATTTAGAAACTTTTTATGATTTATAGCCACATATTATTAAGAGATGATGTAATTAGTTTAAGTGGGAAAACTGAATAGCACACCTTTATCCCAAAGTATGGCGCAGCAGCTCGTTCCAGTGCAAAAAATATGTGTTCCCCGAAAGCTGAAGCGACCGGAAATAACTACCCGTGATCAATGTAGCAAAGATGTTATCATGGAGGAAGCACGCGTTAGTCTTAGGACTTTTAGCTAAAAGATTTCAGAAGTTGCAAATTTATAGAAAAAGGTATCAAATGGTTTGAAGTACCTCATTTCTTATGCCGGGGATCAGTTCGCCCAAAGACTTAACGACATTGGCTACAGCTTTGGTTCGATCATTGGGTGTACTCAGGTTTGGATGTAAAGTGCAGTAACATCCAAAATGACTACCATAGGTATTATCTTGTGGGAAAATGAATACATTCTGAAATGGCTTCAGAAAATCAGCAAACCTAAATAACCAAATACATTTACCTTCTCATCAAACAAAACACAAAATTTTAAATCACTAAGAATAGCTATCTGATGCAAAGATAAACCAAATTCTATTGACATAATACACAAACGTACACTCAAACTTGGCCACAGCTAGCAAAGTAAGCACTTCAACTTGAGAGCGTATACATCTAGACACCTCAACTTACAACTTACAAAATGATCATCTAGACACCTCCACAATTTATGTATCATATCAACATAGGTGTCCACGAGACACAATGGGGATGAGTTGGAGTGTTTAGTTGTCCATTGAGAAAATGTTGAGGTGACTAGACGTGCACTCTCAAATTCAGAGTGCTTACTTGCCAACTGAGACCAAGTTCGAGTGCATGTTTATGTATTATGCTAATTCTATTTTGAATGGGCAATGTTATCCATAGGAGTTGATCTCTGAACAAGTACGATTGGCCTTCATGTTCAGAATTTTCAAGAATTCACTTTTTCACTCCAAATTACTTCTAAAACGTCAAAAAAAAAAAACTCCAATTTATATTCAAATATCATTTTTCATTTTGAAAACAAAAACTATTTTTTTTTTCAAATTTCACAATCAAACAGGACCAAACATTGAATTGTTTTTTTTTAGTTAAGAGAGAAAATAAAGGTGCATTATCAACATAAAAAAAATTAAGGAAAAATTGAAATTACCCATGGTGAACGTAGCCAATTATTTGGTCCTCAATCACGAAAGGCATGAACTCACATTGCTTCTCCTGTTAAAACTTGTTGTTATTTTTCATCAATAAAAAAGCACAAGGCTCTATGAAGAGTGAAAAAAAGTGGGGGGAATACCAAATCGCGATTACAAAGCTTGATTTTATCGAAAAAACCAGAGAGGGCGGAGTCGTCATTTTGAGGAGATTCCGGTACTCGGAAAACGTCGTCCCAGGTGAAGCTATTGCCGGCGGAGATGGAAAATGAACGGGATTGTCGCCGGCGCCGGGAAGGGCAAAATGGGGATTTATGACTGGGAATGGTAGGGGCAATTGGGGTATAACAAATAAAGTTAGGGAGTTTGTGAGAAACGGAGCGATACAAGTAATTGCAACTCATTTTTTGGAATAATAGTTCACTATTGAAATGCGTAACTCTTTTTAAAATAATATACTCTCTCCGTCTCATTTTATGTGATATCATTTCTTTTTTGATCAGTCCAAAAAGAATGTTACTTTCCTTATATGGTAAGTATTTAAAGGTACAATTCCTCTTTTATCCTTGTTGGTTCCACTTAATCTTAAAATAATACTCCAATACATTTATGAGGAGAGAGAAAAGTGAGTTTACTTTTTAAAGGACAATTTGGTAAACATTTCAAAGTCTTAATTTATTTCTTAAACTCCGTGCTCGATCAAATATTGCCACATAAAATGGGACAAAGGGCAAGTAGGATGGTACCATAATGATGGTACAAATAATTTGAAATCACCAACGTAAAAAATGGGTTTGGAATACACATGCAAAACATATAAAGAGAGAATTAGTTGGTTACTTACCCAATTTTATCTTCAACGAATACTACTTATTCGCCTATATTAGCCAAAAAAAAAAAAACAAGGTGAGAGGAAAAATGATTGATACTAATATAATAAGGTTCTAATAATTAATATTAAAATTCTTCATCTTGCATGTTTAATTCTAATATATTAGTCTAAATTAATGTTTTACGCTAGAGGTAGACCATCATATAATCGTATGATTTAAAAAGTTGTTAATCAGATACAAATTATCGATATAAAGACTTGAGTTGAGTGATTTTATTAAAAAAATAAAAATTTATTGACTTTATTAGATAAATTTAATTCCTAAGTTTATATCATGGAATCCTGGATAAATGTTGTGATAAATTAATTATCTTCTAGTATGTATCATATATATGGGAGCAGATTAATCATCCTTATAAATAGTGTGCTTAATAGAATTCCAACATATATACTATCATTCCTAGCCTAAAGTAGAAAAAGCTAAATTCAAGTCAATTCTTATGGAATAGTCGTCCCAATAACAAACAAATGCATTTAGTAAAACGGAAAACGATTACAAGGGCTAAAAGGGATTTATCGTCTATCTAGAGAATACCAATCGTCCAATTTAGAAAGTATTGACCTAGATAACGGAGAAGGAAAACTTCAACTAAGAAAGAAGAAAAATTGTTTAAGCATGGTCATTTTGTGTTCGAATTCTATACTTCCAAGCCACTACTGGATGCTTCTGATCAATAGAACACTAAGAAGAGGAAATTGAATTAGATATGAATTATGATAAGCTTGAGTCGAGTCAAAAACTTAAAATTACAAAACAAACTTATATAAAGTCACTGCACATATGAAAATGCATGCCTATAGCATAGAAAATCTTACACAAAGAAATTCATGACACAAGATGCACATCCAAAACAGAATGGTCTATATATACCATACAAAATCTTTCACAACAGAAAAGCCTCACTCAACCCCAAAAAAGCTAGCTCATGAGGGGAAAATTGCCCCAAGTCCATATAAGCAGACCGTCAATGATGGAACTCTTCAACTCTGAAGAGCATCATACAACAGCATCAAAGATCCAGTCAGAATGTGTACTATAATTTGATGATGAAGAAGTCAAATGTGATCACAAGCTAAGAATGGATGATTCTGTAAGAGAGCTACCCGCGGACCACTTTCTATTACCTAACATGATCATCTCTCTTGATCTAAGCATTTAATGATCCCACCCTGCAAGCGAAATGAAGTCATCACTGTAGAAGAGATCAAAGACGTTCAAAGTAACGTAGGATCATGTAACAAATGATGGATTAGGGGGATTATAGGAGTTGTGTTTTCGTACAAAACAGTCAAAATGATTAGCAAGCAGTCATTTGAAATTGTTTGAATCTTACAAGATTTGTCGTGGAAACGGACACTAAGGCAATCATTTGCCATGCTCTCTTGCTCTTCTTGAATTTCTTTGACGGATTTTGCTGCTGAAGTTCTGCAATTAAACAACTCTATTGACTCCAAGGTATAAATTTCTCCAATGTCTTTAGGGACTTCCTCCAGATATATGCATCTTTTCAGAACTAGGCGTTGCAGTTTTGGAAAGTTAACACTACCAGCTTTCCAGCACTTCCTATCGATTAGGAGGAATTTAAGTTGATTGAAAATTTCTTCATCACCATCAAATCCATTGTCTTTGATTTTAAGCACTTGGAGGTTTGGCAACGTAACGATATTTGCCATGTCTTCCCATGGTAAATAAGTACATCGTAAAGTTAACCTCATCAGAGATGTAGGCAGAACGTACTTACTTGGCAGTGGGTGAGGGTATAATTTTCTGGAGCATATGATCTTCAATATTTCAAGTTCAGTTAAACAGTAAAGGCTATTGAGCGTCTGAGATATCGTATCTCTTCTGCATTCTTCCCAAGCTCCATGAAGTTTTATTTGAGCCTCTTTAGATTCGGAGTACGAGTGAACACTTCCTTACTACAGCAGGAAATACTTAAATCTGAAAGTACCTCAAGATTTTGTAACTTGAAAC
>JAJOOS010011035.1:0-13068 GCA_029582725.1 Solanum chiquidenum | reverse complement strand
ATTCGCTATACATATACAAAAAAAACAGTTGTATAATTCGCTATACATATACAAAGAAAACAGTTGTATAATTCGCTATACATATACAAAAGAAAGCAGTTGTATACAAAAGATCAATTGTATAATCTGTGTATGTATAAAATGAGAAAGAGAGAAAGGCAAAAGAAAACTGGGCAGAGAAATATTTGTATTGTATAATTATAAGTGTATAGGACGAAGATATATGTATTTGCATGTGTATTTACAATTTTCTCTCGCTTTATACAAACAGAAGCACAATTTATACATTTCGTTTTTGTTTGTATAAGCGAGAGAGGCGAGGGTGGCGAGCGAGATTTGGGAGAGTGGCGAGCAAGATCTGGGAGAGGGGAGAGAGGGGAACGAAAATATATGTATATATACAATTTCCTCTCGCTTTATACAAACACAAACACATTTTATACATTTGTGTTTGTATAAAAGCGAGAGAGGCGAGCGAAACTGCCACCAAACGAGAGTGGCGAGCGAGATTCCACCAGGGAGAGTGGCAAAAATAGCAATAGTTTGCTATAGGGTACAATTAAATCAAAGTATATTTATAGCATTTAATTTGAATTAATAGTTTGCTATTATATATAATTTTCCCTATAATATTACTATTATTGATATTAACTAATATCTATATAAATTATGATATTACTGTTAATGTGGAATAATAATACTATAAACTTATCAAAATGACAATATCATCCCCAAATGCTCTTTTCACAGTCATCACTGACATCAAAGATTAAAATTAGAAATAAAAAAAAGAGTATCCAATATTTATTAACCAAACACACATTATAGATTACACTCAGCATATCCCAATTTTAATTCAATAAAACGCAGCTACTACTAAATAATTCAGCAATTACTAATTTCAATAGTAGTATAATCCTAGCTATATCATTTCTTCAAAACGTTATCCTGAATCGAATCATCCTAATGAATAAAGAAGATAATCTTGAAATATATTTTTAGTACCCTTTACTCGTTTGTTTACAAAGTTTGAGATAATTTATCGAATAATTAATAATTAGTACATATAAGTTATCTCTATCCTGGATAAAACAATAATTTTGACGTAATTTATCTCGACATAAAATAATTAAATGACAAAAATACTCCTCAAACTTTTTTTACACATCACTTTTCTTATTTTTTACACTTACAAAAGATATTTTTTTTTGAAAGGGAAAAGAGTCAATAATATCCTTAAACTATGTGAAATGAAAAAAATGCCTTCCGTTTATAGTTTGGCTCAAAAATGCCCTTATCCTCAATATTTTCGTTCAAAAATGCCCATGCAGTCAATTATTTAGTCCAGAAATGCACCTATAGTTACTAAACAGGTCAAAAAAAACCTTTTTCGAATAATTTTTTTTTTTTTAAATACATCTTCTTCCTAATTAAAATATTATTAAAGAACCTTATTCTTGTTTTCTTTCTTTTAAAATTACTTTAACAAATAAAAATGTAGGACATAATTTTTTTCTTCTTAATCTCATTTTATCAATTAACATAGAATTATTTCATGTACCCTTTCGAGGAATAATATATGTCATATATATAAGATCATAGTATATCCATTATTAATTTTTATTTATGAACGATAAGAAAAATTATAATAAAATAAGAATTTTTTTTTACCTGAATTCACTACAAAAAAATGCTTGAATGATTTGTTGAATGAAACTTTTGTCGTATTACAAATTTATTTTGAATATGATTTTATACATTTTTAGTACATTTATAAGACAATGTGTCATCATTAACAGGGAGGATTTGGGATCAAGTGTGAGTTTTGTTATGAATTCTTTGATTGTGTGTTCTCTATTAGATTAATTTTTATTCTCATCAAGTGATGCTAATGGACACTCATTTTCTTTCTCATGAAATCTTATAGGTGATATTCTTGCACGTTAATCTAATTTTTCAATGAATAAATCTTGGATTGGAATGCGAAGAAACACATCGGAGTATTTGCTTGGTCTAAATTAATTTCTAGATTTTGTATTTAACAATGGAGCTATAGGAGATAAAATTAAATGTCCATGTTGATGATGAGACTGATAAAGAATGGAGTGTCGCTGTACATCTAAAGCCAAGAGATTTGTTTGAAATGGGAGAGATTGATGAAGAGGATCTGTATGAGAATGAGCCATACCAACAACAAGAATTTGGACAATTTTTTGATGATGACTACGAGAATATCCAAATTGCAATAGAGGAGAATATGAATGAATAAAATAGCAAAGATTTGGATAATATTTTGCATTTTAAGCTGCAGTTTTAGAACAACAAGAATTTGGACAATTTTTTGATGATGACTACGAGAATATCCAAATTGCAATAGAGGAGAATATGAATGTATAAAATAGCAAAGATTTGGATAATATTTTGCATTTTAAGCTGCAGTTTTAGAAGTTTTTAGTTGTTGGCTCTTCTCTTTTTAGTTTCTTGTATTCTGTGTTTGACGCTGTAATTTCTGCAATTTTTTAGTAGCTGTTTTTTTCTACTTTTAGCTGCTGTTATTTTGTGTTTAAAGCTGCTGTTTTTGCAGTTTTTGTTGCTTTTAGGTGCTGAATTTTTGTGTTTTAAGTTGTTTCTATAGTGTTTTATCTACTGTTTTTTTTTATTTTTAGTTGCTGATTTTGTACGTTTTAAGCTGCTATTTCTGCAGATTTTTGGTTGCTGTTCTTTTAGTTTCGGGTGCTTATTTTTTATTGTTAAGATGTAGTATTTGCACGTTATTAGTTGCTGTTTTTTGGCGTTTAAAGCTGCTGTTTTTGCAGTTTTTGGCTACTATTTTGTTGCTTTTAGGTGTTGAATTTTTGTGTTTTAGATTGTTGTTTCTACTGTGTTTTATCTATTGTTTTTTCAATCTTTAGTTGCGGATTTTGTGTGTTTTAAGCTGCTGTTTCTGCAGATTTTTGGTTGTTATTTTTTTTAGTTTCAGGTGCTTATTTTTTATGATTTAGATATTGAATTTGCAGGTTATTAGTTGCTGTTTTTTGGCTGAATCTTTTTTAACTTATGAAATTAATTGATTCATGCTACAGGATTTGAAATATTGAATTGCCAGCATGCCAAAGTTCAACCATTTACAGAAAAAACAAAACTCAGGTCTATTAGTGTCTGATTCTCAAGGTGCGGAATCAAAACCTTCATTTCTCCAATCAACATCATGCCTGCCCCCACATCAGACCACGTCATTTCCAGCCACAACACATTCAGTCCCACTATTTCAGTCGACATTGCAGGCGCCTTCAAATATTTCAGCCTGTATCATAGTCATCTCAATCAGTTGACTCGGCATCACATTCAACTACGATGGATCAAGTTGTGTCACAGATGGCTCCGACAACTTATCCAACATCACAACCATCTCATTTAGTTCACTCGACATCACATCTGTCTTCAACTGAACAAGACTCATTACAACAAGCTCCAACAGTTCAAGCACCATTCAAAAAGCGTATAGGGCGTGAATCACAGTCATATTAGACTGTAGAAGCAATAGATAAATAATTTTGAGTATCAGTACATATTCAATAACCATTATTTGTTTCTCTCATAGCTTCAAATATCTTTATTTTTATTATAGATTCAGAAAACAATGTTAAAAAGCTCAAAGTAAAAAAAAAAAAGTGCTTAATTTATCAGGTGATGAACTTATTGTGGTTAATTTTGATTATCTGAATAAATTATTTGGAGAGGCTCGCAGCCTTCTTTGAGGATTTTGTGGAATTTTAGCATGTGATAGCTCTTTATTTTCAATCAACTTTGAGAAATGATCGAGTGTGCCTATGTCATACTTAAATCGCGTCTTCGATCAAATTATAAAGGTATAAGCTTACAACTAGACTCTTATTCTATTTTAGTTTTTGGTGAGAAAGATAATTGGTAATTTGAATATTATATTTACAAGCAATAGATAAGCTAACTAATATTTCTTTCTTGAAGCCCAAGTTCTCCTTTAAGAAAACAGAGTCAAATGCGCGACAACATAATTATAAATCTATTGGAAAGAAGTGGGCTGCAAATAAGAACAACTTGTGGAAGTTAGTCGAAGACCCACTTAAAAGTAAAATTGAGATTATTGATAATGTGCCAGATGAAATTCCACGAGATCAATGAATTTCTTTTGTTGATTACCAATATAAAGATTCAACAAAGGTATTTATGTTACTGTTTTTACTAATTTTTATTATCATGTAACTATTTGATTTTTTAATCAAGTTTCACATATTTTTTATAAGAAAATGCGTAGAAGAAATACTGAAAATAAAAAATAAATAGTCAATTTCACAAACAGGTGGTTCCAAAAGCGAATGCTACGATAAGGGCTGAAATGGTGATTAGTAAATTAACTTATTATGTATTCATTTTTTAGTAGTAAATTATTTTGATTTCGATTTTTTATTTGTAGATGGCTGAAACTGGACAAAGGCCTGATCGAACACAAATATATATTGCTACTCATAAAAATAAAGATGGAGTAAATGTTAATGAAGCTGTAAAAGAAATATGCGTAAGTTTCTTCATAAATTCCAATTGTATTTCAACAAGATAAAAAAAAGATAGGACAATAGTTATGAACTAGTTGATTAATTGATGGAGGTAATACATACTCAATTATTTGCTATTTAATTGTATTATGATGGCATGAAAAACTTCTTATGTTTTTTTCTATTCATAAGTGTGAATCTATTGTTACTGCAAGAGTAGATGTATGAATCTATTGTTACTGCAAGAGTAGATGTATGAATCTATTGTTACTGCAAGAGTAGATGCCTTCCTTATTAAAAAAAAGAAAGTAAAAGAGGCAATAGATGATATCTGAAAGAAAAGGAATATCTAGGCTAGCTTGTCTTTTGTTATTACCTAATATTTGTTATCCAGAAAGCTTGTGCTTCTTTTGTTATCTAGAAAGCTTGTGGTCCCGTTCCTCTAACTACTCATGTTCTTATGTGTACATGGAATGTATAGACATATCAATATAAGTAGTTTTTATCTTTCTGTCTTTACTAAGGTGATTTCAATATTACTGTTTCTTTATTTGGGGTATTGAATTTGCATGTATAGAAAAAAATTGAGCTAACTTTGAGCCAAAGTACCATGGATGAGTCTCAAATTATGCCAAATGATGATGTTGGTAAGGTTTTAGGAAAAGAGCACTCTGGAAGGGTTATATATTTGGGTTTAGGAGTCGTTTCCAGTAAAAAAATTAAACAAGTAAGACCGCGCTTTGGTGGTGCAAGTGCTTCAAGTAGTGAAGGCTCATGTTCGTCTCAATGCCAAGAGAACCACAATCAAATGATGAATGTTCATAATCAAATGATGAATGCTTTTAAGGCATATCTGATAATGAAAGAAGGTATGATACCAGAATAATTTGCGGGGTTCTTTGCTTCTCTTTCGACAAATTCTCCTACAACAACTGTAAGTAAAGTTCTTACATTTCTATTTTCATTTGATTTGTATATTGCTTCTCCTTTATTTAATACATTTTTGGTTGACATATATTAACTGATGACAAGTATAGTTTGAAACATAATATTTGCCAAGGATTTCACATTTTCTAATATCACTTAATTAATTTTATACTTTATTTTTTTATGCTGCCAAGTGATGCTGCTAGTGAACCAATTTTGCCTATGAACACAACAAGATCATGCAGTGGTGATAGTAATCCTTGCCATGACAACCGTTGATTACATTGTAGTTGCCTTAGCTAATTAATTTGATGACAAGATTGTGTTATTGGAGGGGATGTTAAAATGTTGGATTGGATATTTTGTGTTTAGATTTAGTGTTTGATTCTGATGAAGATATTGGATGCTGACAATATAATTTTAACGACTAATGATAATGCAATATTTTTGTGACTTTATGATATGCCGTTAAAGAATATATATAATTTCTTGACCTTGAGATATTTTTTTGAATTTGATTATGATTTATAGCTTGTAAATAATATATGAATAAAAAAATATTAAATGAATTGTAGAACTTATGATTGCCCAGATCTTTCAATATAAGCAATTTACAAAAAAATTGGAGGTTTTAAACCCCCACTATTTGAATATGAAAAAATAATATTAAAAGATTTAATTTTAAATTAGCGTGGGTCGACCTCCGCAAAGTAACCCCCACTAATTGACTGTGGGGGTAAAAAAAAAACTGCCACAAATTGCTTGCGACAACTCTTATTGTGGGAGTTTTGACAACTGCCGCAACACTAGATTGCGGGGGTTTTAAACCCCCACAAATCTTTAAATTAAGGGAAAATTATATATAATAGCAAACTATTAATTCAAATTAAATGTTATAAATATACTTTGATTTAATTGTACCTATAACAAACTATTGTTATTTTCGCCACTCTCCTTTGTGGAATCTCGCTCACCACTCTCATTTGGTGGCAGTCTCGCTCACCTCTCTCGCTTTTATACAAACACAAATGTATAAAATGTGTTTTGTGTTTGTATAAAGTGAGAGGAAATTGTATATATACATATATTTTCGTTCCCCTCTCTCCCCTCTCCCAGATTTTGCTCGCCACTCTCCCAAATCTCTCTCGCCTCTCTCGCTTATACAAACAAAAACAAAATATATAAATTGTGCTTCTGTTTGTATAAAGCGAGAGAAAATTGTATATACACATGCAAATACATATATCTTCGTCCTATACACTTATAATTATACAATACAAATATTTTCCTGCCAGTTTTGTTTTGCCTTTCTCTCTTTCTCATTTTATAAATACACAGATTATACAATTGATCTTTTGTATACAACTGCTTTCTTTGTATATGTATAGCGAATTATACAACTGTTTTTTTGTATATGTATAGCGAATTATACATATATATGTTTGCTATGGAGCGCAATTATGCAAACTTTGCTATAACATACAAATATGAATTTTGTGTTTGCTATATGTGAAAGTTTCTCTTAAATTAACCTCCGCTATTTAAGCGTTTTTTTGTAGTGATTGAAGTAGGCTAAACATTTACTAATTTCTTAAAGGGGTATTTTTGACGCATTAAATAATAATAGGGGCATTTTTGGAGTAAATTATTGACGGCAAGGTCATTTTTTATCAAAGAATAAATAGATGTCATTTTTGTTCATTTCACATAGTTTAAGATAGGGGTGTGTATCGGTCGGTTCGATTCGATTTTACGTATTATCAGTTTTTCAATTTTTAAATATGCTAAATCGATAAGATATTTGTTATTGGTTTTTGATCTTTAACGGTTCAGTTTTCGATTTAACCAATAAGAAAATGCTTTCAAAACAAATATATGACTTTTTTTAAAAAAAAAGTATATGACTTGTCCAACAATTTGATGCAAAAAATAAAATAAAAATAGAAATCAAATTACTCATTGAGTGCAAAAAATTTGCTTATAGTGTAGTTAAAGTATAGCAAATACTCACAATTCACAACCCTAGCCGTTGCCTAACCACTGTTGTTGTCGTTGCAAACCCTAGCCGTCGCCATTCTTAATTCTTTGGGTTTTGACGTTGTGAACCTAAAGACTAAAGTAATACTAAAAAGTAAAATCTAAAAGGTAAATGGAGAGAGCATAGTTAAGTAGTTTTAATTGTCTAGAGTCCTTATAGTTATAGTCTAATATAATGATTATATTAATAATATTTTTTGTTTGATATTTATATATAACTAAAAATTAAAATAGTAATTTTTAATTTTTAATGAGTTATCGGTTAACTCAATAATCCAATATTAAAAAATCAATATCGAACCGATAACCCGATAATTTTTTTAATAAAATTATTAAATAATCGTTAATCCAATCTTTTTCTAATTCGATTTATCGATCGGTTCGATTTTTGACCGTTTTCCCTTTTATAAATAAACAACTTATTCTTAGAAAGTAAAGCAAAACATATTACTACTTTACTACAACAAACCAATCATTTATTAGAAAATAAAAATAACACAATTAATCCCAACATACCTAATTTTGCGGTAACTTATTTTCAGCCGAAAAAAATCACCAAATTATGAGAACTTTTCCAAGGTCGTTGAAAAGTAAGAAAACAAGTAGTGGGCAAAGGGCCGCAATTTAGCCAAAGACAGTGACCTCATCCGGCAAGAAAATGAACAGAAAATTGCAGAATACTTGCTACAATTATTATTGACGTTCACACTTGCCTCCTTTCCAAATCCATATTTTTCACATTTGTCAAAAAAAATATTTGCCAACTCATTTCTTGAAACGCGTGAGCTAGCTAGCTTCTTCATCTGGATCGGTTTTGGTTGAACACTTATTTATATACTACAAACTTCAAACCCCAATTCATGTTGCCGCCTTCTTTTCCACTATAACAACTTTGAGGTTGTTTACATAAAATTGTCTAAAGTGTGACGGAGGTTTCAAAGTTTTTTTTTTTTTTTTTACTCTGATATCCATCTAGCTGTAATTATCTATGTTTTCAGATGAAACCCATGTGAAAAAAATCGTCCATTTATTAGTTTTGTTGTAGTTCTTGAATGCTTCAGTAACACACAATTGTGGTCATAAGTGCCAAAGATTTGATTTTGATAAGGTTGTCTCCATTTTCTTGAAAACCCAGGTAGAAAACTGTATGCTTTTCTTCATTTTGATTTTGATATTATTACGAAATTAGGGGTTGATCCAATTCCAGGAGAGTGCTAGATCTTGTATGTGAAATCTCATATTGGCGAAATTGGTGGAACATTACAGCTTCTTGTTTATGCATTTTGCTTTTAAAGATTGAGAAGAGTTTAAGTTTGTGTATTTGCAATTGATTGATAGATTGAGTTGTTGGTGTATTGGGAATAGTTTGAAATTTGATAGAAAATAAGATGGTTGGATCTGAGGAAGTAGTAACGAGTCATGCTTACCCGAATGGGTTGATTCAAAGTACTAATGGTTCTTCTGTGGAGGAGAAGGTTGATGAGCTGCGTCGAATTTTTGGTAAAGCAGATGGTGATCCATTGAGAATTGTGGGTGTTGGAGCAGGAGCATGGGGTAGTGTTTTTGTTGCAATGTTGCAGGATGCATATGGTAATCTTCGAGAGAAGGTGCAGATTAGAATATGGAGGAGAGCTGGAAGAGATGTTGATAAAGCTACTGCAGAGCATTTATTTGAGGTGATCAATTCAAGGGAGGATGTGTTGAGGAGGTTGATAAGACGGTGTGCATATTTGAAGTATGTTGAGGCAAGATTAGGTGATAGGACACTACATGCTGATGAGATTTTGAAAGATGGCTTTTGTTCGAATATGATTGATACGCCACTTTGCCCTTTAAAGGTAGTCACTAATTTGCAGGAGGCTGTGTGGGATGCTGATATTGTTATCAATGGTTTGCCATCAACAGAAACCAGGGATGTATTTCAGGAAATTAGTCGGTATTGGAAGGAACGAATTACTGTTCCAGTCATTATATCTTTGGCTAAGGGCATAGAGGCTGAACTAGGGCCTGAACCCCGCATTGTTACCCCAACACAAATGATTAACAAAGCAAGTAAGAGACTTTTTTCCATACTGTTGAGTTATTCTTCCAGACTTGTACTTTACATTTCCATTGCGTTATTTATTCAGTAAATAACTTTGTTGGTGTGAAATTTACTGCAGCTGACTCAATTTCTATTATGGTTTTTAAGTTGAATACTTGGGAGTTGACATGGTTAAAATGACAGAATGATTTTCTATTTCCTGTTTGCAACGTGGGAAATCTTGCCTCTTCTACTTCGTAGATCATATTGTAATTGGAGTTAGTGAAATATATGACTGTTCCTAGGAGCATTTGATAAATGAATCTTTAGAGATTTGAAAAGGTTCTGATGTTAACTTGAACTAATAACTTCCAACAAATTTAGTTTGAAAACATTTCTCAGTTAATTTGCTTCTACGGCACAGCCAGTATAAAGGGGACTAGAGGGAGCATCAGATTTCAGGTTTGACGAGTCAATATAGTTGTCATGGTCATAATTATAAATAGTCAAAGAAAAACTGTTCATCCTCAAACATTATCTTTCTCAAAAAAAAAAAAAAAACTGTTCATCCTTATGTGGCAGCAGAATGAGTAATATGGGATGTCTGTTATGTACTTATGTTTTTTATTTTTGGGATAAAAAGATTCTTTTAAGTGACTTTGCTAAGTATTGCAAGCATTATGAGCAGTTCGCCTTTCAGCAACACCTTTTTGGGAAAAAAGAATAAATGCTTAATAATAGTTGCTTAGTATAACCTTTTGTTAAGATTCTTGACTTTTATGCCTCCAGAGCTTTAGTCTAGTGATAAGAGTGCAGCTAGTGATGTATGGGTCAGGAACATGGCACGAGTTCAAACTTTGTCACAGACAAAAGTCGATAGTTAAGTGGAGAAGGGTAGAGGGGCAGGTCCATTATTACCGAGTTTCGAACTGTATGCCACTGGCCCACAAAAATGTCTCGGTATGGAAAATAAAATAAAAAAGAGTTCTTGACCTTTATCATTCTCATTACACTTAAACTCGTCTTAGCTGATTGATTGAGATGTCACTATAGAAAGATTTAGGAAAATATGGATTGTTCATGCCTTTAGTTCATCCTAAAGAGCAGATATATTTGTTTCTGAGTCAAAATATGTATGGGGTATATATATGATCCTAATGGAAGAGTTTCAAAGGTCTAGATTCTGCTCTAACTGCTTTTTAGATCACATGTACGTACTTGTATGCACATTTTCCCATTTTCGCAATGATTGTGTTGTCTGCTCCCCCAGACCCAATTGTGGGATTTGTTTGATTGTGTTATTTTCTCTTGTTACTATCCAGTTAGATTAAATGTTGAAGTATATTAATTTCTCTTTACTTCCTGACTACTCCTGTGTGTATATAATTATATTTTGAAGTCTTCGGATATGCAAATATTATTATTTGCAACCTGATCAAGTCACGTTGGTTCTTCAACCATTCTGTACTGTTGATAACTTAAGCGACAAGGCTATGATGTATATGGTCGAATTTGAACTTCAAAAATATGTGATCATTCAATTCTTTATTAGCGTTACTTATTGCTCACGTGACACCTATTATTTGCAGCTGGAGTTCCAATAGAAAATATCTTGTATCTTGGTGGACCTAATATTGCATCAGAGATTTACAACAGAGAATATGCCAATGCCCGGATATGTGGAGCTGAGAAATGGCGGAAAGCACTAGCGAGATTTTTGAGGCAGCCACATTTTATTGTATGGGATAATGGTGACCTGGTAACTCATGAGGTCATGGGTGGTCTAAAGAATGTATACGCCATTGGAGCTGGTACAATCTTTTCTCTTTCTGGTGCAATGTTTTACTTTGCTTATTATCTGTTAAAAAAATTATCGTGCATAGATTTCTTAGAATTGGCTTATCGAGTTGTCTCCCGCCTAGACTGAGTGGCACTAAGATCATCTCCTTATTTCCACTATCGCTGTTTGTGTACTTCCTTTTTTTTTGGAGATTGGGAGCTTTCAGCATTGTGGTGGTGATAAATTGCAGCTTCCCACAGTTTAAGCATTGTGACATCTTTAGTCAAATTCTAACTCACATGAACATTTCAGAGTCTCGGGGAAGTTAAGAACCAGATCTGAAATCAGAGTAATTCCCAGAGAATTCTCATTAGTAAATATATTAAGGATGTCAGGGCATCCACAATGTGGCTGAGACTTTTTCTATACAGCAATATCCTGCATGAAATCATGAATATCATTATAAATGCTCTATGTCCCTGGTTATGGCAGTATGATGTAATAATTTGATCTTTATTGAAACACCATAATTGAGAGATTTACATTAGGTGTTAGACTCTGTTGCTTTGGTACATTTGAAGCCACACATTGACACTATTTCCTACTCGATAGGTATGGTAGCAGCTCTTACTAATGAAAGTGCCACAAGCAAGTCAGTATACTTTGCACATTGTACATCTGAGATGATCTTCATTACACATCTCCTGGCTGAAGGACCCGAGAAGCTTGCAGGTCCACTCCTGGCTGATACATATGTGACCCTGTTGAAAGGTCGTAATGCGTGGTATGGCCAAAAGTTGGCCAAAGGGGAAATAAACCTTGAAATGGGTGACAGCATCAAGGGAAAGGGGATGATACAGGTACATTCTAGAATACTTAGCACACATTGACAAGCTATGAGCATGTGGCTGTAAATAGATTTCTAATGATAATTACTCTTCTTAACTTCTGTTGCATATTAATAGGAGTTGATGTGTAAATTATTAAGGAAGTGTTTGGACATTGATTTTAAATTAGTGATTTGAAATCATGTTGATAGGTTTTTGAGGATCCGACATGCACCTTGAAACTGCTCTCTCTATAAGTGAATATATCGTTTCTGGTTTAGTTCACGGAGGATATCGTTCTGAACTAGAACTGCAAGAGAGTTTATGAGTATGTGGAATCATGTGTGAATGCTAACACCTGTATGAATTTGTGCAGGGAGTTTCAGCAGTAAAAGCCTTCTATGAGCTACTTAGTCAGTCCAGTTTAAGTGTTTTTCATCCTGATGAAAACAAACATGTAGCTCCTGTTGAACTTTGTCCTTTATTGAAGACATTGTACAAAATACTAATAATGAGGTACATGAGATTCTTGCCCTGCTTTCCCCCCACCCTTATGTTTGCAGTTCTTTTATAAGTAATCCGAGTGTTGTTGCATTGAAACTACAGGGAGGTTTCATCAGAGGCGATTCTTCAGGCCTTGAGAGATGAAACTATGAATGATCCACGTGATCGTATTGAGATTGCACAAAGTCATGCCATCTATAGACCTTCATTACTTGGGCAGTAGCTTTGATGAAGGAACCTCTTAGCACACCAGCATCACGTACTATTCGACCATTCAAGTTGTTGCTTTGGCAGTGAAGAAGTTGCTTCTGAAATTAGGTGTTGTATGTTCAGTCAATTTTGTAATATGGTCTTAGAACCTGCTATCTTTGTAGCATGAGAATTGATGTTGTATCATGTTCTTCCATTTATTCAGTCTTTCACTTTATTTATTGCTTT